>JAQQSV010001100.1:0-37408 GCA_028646515.1 Pseudochirops corinnae
TCTGGTTTTGGGACTCAGTCTTCTGGTATTTAAATGACTGCACTATCTATATTTCTTATATAGAGAGCCTGTTCCATTTTGTGATTAATAACTATATCAGCATATTTATAGTTACTGTAGGCATTGTGAATACTGCATTGCTGATACAACAACCCATGAGCAATTAATATTTCTCTAAGTGTTTAGACATATCTTGATTTGTGGGAAAAGTTATTTGTAATTATGTTCATATAATGCCTGGATTTGCTGTGGGAGGTAGATTCCAAAGTATATAATATTGTTTGCAGTTATTTTAAAAGAAATTCCTCTTTCTATCTATTGCTACTGAGTTTTACTTGCAATATATAGAAATACTAAAGTTAACTGTGGGATTATTTTATAACCTGCAAGTGTCCTGAATTTGTTAATTGTTTCAACTAATTTTATAGTTAATCCTCCAGGTTTCTATAAACATACCATTAAATCATCTGCAAAGAGTGATAGTCTTATTTCTCCATTGCCTATTTTTATTCTTCTTACGTTTTTTCCATATCTTATTGTTATAGCTAGGATTTGTAGTACAACAATGAATAATAGTTGAAAGTTGACAATAATAGTTGATAATTAACAAGATTGATTCCCCCCAGATTTATGGGAAAGATTAAAGTTTTTTCTTGATTACAAATAAGCCTTTCACTTTGTTTTTGATAGATACTATTTATTATTGTAGGAATGGCTTAATGGATTCTTATTTTTTAGTGATTTTTAATAGAAATGAATGTTTTATTTTGTCAATCTCTCTCACTGCATCTATTGTTATAATCATATGATTTTTGTTATTGATAAGGCAATTTTGTTGAGATTTTTTCAAATGTTGAAGCATTCTTGTGTTCCTGGTATAAATCCCACATGTTGATAGTATATGATCTTTTTAATAGAGTGCTGTAACCTCCTTTTTAGTATTTTATTTAAAATTTTTGCATTAATTTTCTTCAAAGAAATTTATCTATAGTTTTCTTTCTATGTTTTTTTGCTCTCCCTGGTTTAGGTATAAAAAACATATTTGTGTCATAAAATGAATTCTTGTAGAACTCTACTTATTTTTTTCAAATTATTTATGTAGTATCAAGATTAATTGTTCCTTTAATATTCAGTAGAAATAACTTATAAATCTATCTTCCTAGAAATTTTTTTCTTAGCTAATTAATTGCTTGTTCAATTTGCCCCCTAAAATATACTTATTTATGTACTCTATTTTGCTTCTTTTAAACTGAGCATTTCATATGTCTTAAAACATTTATCCATTTTGTTTAGACTGTCAGTTTTAGTTGCATGAAATTCAGCAACTTAGCTCCTAATAAGTGCTTTAATTTCATCTTTATTGGTGGTGCATACCTTCTTTTAATTTTTGATATTAGTAATTTATAGTTTCCTTCTTATTAAAATTAATTGATGGTTAATCCTTTTTTATAAGACCAATGCTGAGTTTTATTCCTTAGTTTCATTTTTTTTCCTGATGGGTGTTTTAATCATTCCTTTGATTTTTAGGGTTTTCATTTTGGTATTTCATGGGGAATGTCTAATTAATTGGTTTCCTATTTTTTTTTTATTTGCATGATTCCTTCTTCCTCTATTTCATCAATGTATGCATTTAGAGATTTAATTTTACCCTAAATATCATTTGGCTGTCTCCCACAAATTGTGGCCTGTCATCTATTTTTTGTAATTTTCTTTAATGAAATTATGAAGGCTTTTTTTTTTCCTTTTCAGTTGTTCTTTGATCCATTAAATCTTTAGCATTATTTAGTTTTCCATTCATTTTTAATTTGTGCTTTCATGACTCCTTATTAAATGTAATTTTTATTGGATTATCAGATGGAAAGTGTGCTTTTAATATTTCTGTTTTTCTGCACTTGGTGGTGAGATTTTTATATACTAACATATGAACATTTTTTTTAAATGCAAGTACCATGTACAGCAGGAAAATATCTATACTCATTCCAGTTCCCATTTTGTAATTTCCAGGGGTCTATCATATGTCTCTTTTCTAAGATACTATTCCTTTCTGTAACTACTTTTCTAAAATTTATTTGTTTATTTACTTTTAGTTTACAATATTCAGTTCCACAATCCCATGAGTTTCAAATTTTCTCCCCTCCCTTCCCCCTCACACTCTATGATGGCTTGCAGTCAAGTATAGGTTCTGCAAATACTTTCACATTGGACGTTAGTCTGGTTGTATAGAAGGGTTGTAACCAATGGAATGAACAATGAGAAAGAGGAAACAAAACCAAACATGGAAAAGAAAGAGAACAAGTAGTATGATTCGGTCTCCATTTAAACTCTGTTCTTTATAGTTCTTTCTGTTGAGGTAGACGTCTTTTTCCATCCTGAGTTTTTTAGAGTTATTACCTTGCATGGCTTTAATTTCTTTCTTATTTATTTCATGGTTAAATTTATTTAGTTCTGAGAGAGGAAATTTGAGGACCTATACCTATATAATTTTATTATTTCTTCCTGCAATTCATTTAACGTTTCCTTCAAGAATCTGGATGGTGAATATATGTTGAATATATGCTTATTATTGAAATTATTTTACAGACTGTAAAGCCAATTACAAGCAGCTCTCCTGAGGACTGCTGCTTTGAATAACTTTAAGGGTCTAATCACATAGTATAATGAACTCTTTATTTATTCAGCAATAAACTAAAGCATAACATGTACAACAACATAACATAATAACTTATTACTAAGGTCATCACCGAGTCTTTAAGAAAATAGATAATTAAGTATATTTTAAAATCATTTTTAAGAGGTAGTAGAAAATACAAACACCATCCACCCCTAGGTCACAGTAAGATACACATCTCATCAGTATATATAGAGTATCCAAAGTACAGTCTTTTTTCATCTTGACTGGAGGCTTACTTCCAAAGCCTAAGGGCTGACCATTCCCAAATTTTGCCTAGATTCACATATAGGCAACTCTCTGCTGCTGTTCCATGTCTTAGCTCACAGTGACTACTCAATTCCAAATTATTTGCAGTTTCTGTTTCTGGGAAAACAAAGCTTAACAGAACTACAACAATATTTATACACATGACCAACACTATCAGTTTCTGTCTGACAAATCAACACAGATCAACAGACAGGGCTTCCATCTAAGGAATCAACACAGAACAACAGAAAGGACTTCTCTCTGAGAAAGTAACACAGATCAACAGCCAGAGTACCAACATCACAAAAATTCTATCTCACAGTTCTGCTTGGGTTTTTCTCTGCTACATTCCTTCTTTCTCCACTCCATTCTTCTTCTGTTATACAATTATGGCACGTTCCTCCAAACATGCAGTCCCATGTAATTACAATCAGCCTATTAAAGTCAGAAGAGATCTTCGAATTCCCTTAGTCTTATTAAGAGTAATAGAATGTATACTGTTTACAATCAAAGACTCTTGAGAGAATCAAAGGCAAGGCTCAAAGGCAATTGATTAGCTAAAACTCAATCCAGAAAAATACCAAATAATCCTATTTTGCTTGCCCTTAGCCTGGCTATGGTTCATTTTAGCAAAAAGTATTTTCTCACCTGATTTCTTTTAATAAGTTCTATTTTTGCCTTTCCTTTGTCTGAGACTGCAATGTATAACTCTTCATTTTTACTTCTGAAGTTTACTTCATTTTTACAACTGAAGTATAATGGATTCTGTTCCAGACCTTTATTTGTTTATTTACTTTTAGTTTACAAGATACAGTTTCATATGCCCTTCAGTTTCAAATTTTCTCCCCCCCATCTTCCCCCACCCCCACCCATGGCAGCATGTAATCAAGTATAGAATCTGCAAATACTTTCATATTGGACATTACTGTGGTTGTATAGAAGGATTTTAACCAATGAAGTGAACAATAGGAAAAAAGAAATAAAACCTAATGTGAAAAAGAACGATAGCATGTAGATTGCTTCTGTCTTCATTTAAACTCTGTTCTTTCTAGATCTTTCTCTGAATGTAGATATCTCCTTCCATCTTGAAATTTATAGAGTTGTTTTATTGCTGTGAGTTGCTAAGAAGAGTCCAGTTTATCAAAGCTGGTTGTCATACATATGATGTGTCCATGATTGTGTACAAATTCTTTCCTGGTTCTGCTCTTCTCACTTAGCATCAGTTTGTATAGGCCTCTCCATGTAAATATGAAGTCCATATCCTCCCCATTTCTTATAGCACAATAGTATTCCATAACTTTCATATAGCACAACTTGTTTAGTGATTTCTCGATTGATGGGAATCCTATTAATTTCCATTTTTTTTTTTTTGCCATCACAAAGAGAGCTGCAGTAAATATTTTTGTACATATGGGTCTTCCTCCCACTTCTATGATCTCTTTGGGATACAACCCTAGAAGTGGTATTACTGGGTCAAAGGGTATGCAATTATTTATAGCCCTTTGGGCATAGTTATAGATGGCTTTCTAGAATGGTTATATCAGTTCACAGCTCCACCAACAATGCATTAGTGTTCCAATTTTTCCACCTCCTCTCCAGCATTTGTCATTTTCCTGTTTTGTCATCTTAGCCAATCTGACTGGAGAGAGGTGGTACTTCAAAGTTGCTTTGATTTGAATTTCTCAAATCAATAGTGATTTTTCATATGCTTATAAATATATTTAATTTGTATCTCTGAAAATTACCTATTCATATCCTTTGACCCTTTATCAATTGGGGAATGACTTGTATTATTACTGATTTGACTTAATTTCCTGAATATTTTAGAAATGAGGACTATATCAGACACACAGGTTGTAAAAATTCTTTCCCAATTTCCCAATTCCCTCTTATTCTTGGTTGCATTGGCTTTGTTTGTACAGAAACTTTTCAATTTCATGTAGTCAAGATTATCCATTTTGCATTCTATAATGCTACCTCTTCTTTGGTCATAAAGTCTTCCCTGCTCAATAAATCTGACAGACAAACTATTCCTTACTTCCCC
This sequence comes from Pseudochirops corinnae, assembly GCA_028646515.1. Classification (NCBI taxonomy): domain Eukaryota; kingdom Metazoa; phylum Chordata; class Mammalia; order Diprotodontia; family Pseudocheiridae; genus Pseudochirops; species Pseudochirops corinnae. The sequence goes on from JAQQSV010001100.1 coordinate 4,962, forward strand.
TGATTACTTACAGTATCAGCCTTTTTACCTACATCATGCACCCATTTAGATTTGACCTGCCATACTATATTCAAATTTTCCCAGCAGTTTTTTTTTTCAAATAGTGAGTTCTTATTCGAAAAACTGTGGTCTTTGGGCTTATCAAACAGTATATTACTATAATCGTTGACTACTGAGTCTTTTGTACCCAATCTATTCCATTGATCCACTACTCTATTCCTCAGCCAGTATCAATTAGTTTTGATGACTGCTGCTTTATGATACTGATTAAAGTCTGGTATGGCTAGGCCACCTTCTCTACCATTTCTTTTCATTAATTGCCTTGATATTCTGGACCTTTTGTTCTTCCACATGAATTTTGTCACTATTTTTTCTAGCTCTATAAAGTAATTTTTTTGGTAGATTGATTCATATGGCACTAAATATGAAATTAAATTTGGGTAAAATTGTCATTTTTATTATATTAGCTCAACCCAGCCATGAGCAATTGATGTTTCTTTTTCCAATTAGTTAGATCTGATTTTATTTGTGTGAAAAGTGTTTTGTAGTTGTGTTCATATAGGTACTGGGCTTGTTTTGGCATGTAGATTCCCAAATATTGTATAATGCCTACAGTAACTTTAAGTGAGATTTCTCTTACTATCTCTTGCTCTTAGATTTCATTAGAAATACATAGGAATGTTGAGGATTTATGTGGGTTTATTTTATATTCTGCAACTTTGCTAAATTTATTTTTTTGTGTCAAAAAGTTTTTTTACTTGATTTTCTGGGATTCTCTAAGTATATCATCATTTTCATCATCTGCAAAGAGTGATAGCTTAGTCTCTTCTTTGCCTAATTTGATTCCTTTGATTTCTTTTTCTTCTCTAATTGCTACTGTTAACATTTCTAGTCCCAGATTGAATAAGGGGGGTGATAGTGGACATTCTTGTTCCACCCCTGATACTATTGGAAATGCTTCTAGCTTATCCCCATTACATATAATACTTGTTGATGGCTTTAAGAGTAGATGCTACCTATTAGTCTAAGGAAAACTCCATTTATTCCTATACTTTCTAATGCTTTTAATTGGAATGGATGTTGTATTTTGTCAAAAGGTTTTTCTGCATCTATTGAGATAATCATTATGGTTTCTGCTAGCTTTATTGTTGATATGATCAATGATACTGAAGGGTTTCTGAATATTGAACCACCCTTGAATTCCTGCAATAAATCCAACCTGATCAAAATGTATTATTCATGTGATAAGTTGCTGTAGTCTTTTTGCTTATATTTTATTTAAAATTTTTTCATCTTTATACATGAGGGAGATAGATCTATAATTTTCTTTCTCCATTTTATCTCTCCCTGATTTAGGTATCAGTACCATATTTATGTCATAAAAATAATTTTGTAGGACATATTCCTCACCAATTTTCCCAAATAGTTTTTAGATTTGGGATCAATTGATTTTTAAATGATTGATAGAATTCACTAGTAAATCCATCTGCCTCTGGGGATTTTTTCCTAGGGAGTTCTGTGAGACCTTGTTCAATTTCTTTTTCCATGATGTTGTTATTTAAGCAATTTACTTCCTCTTCAGTTAGTCTGGGCAACTTATATTTTTATAAATATCCATCCATTTCTCTAAGATTTTCAGATTCATGTGCATACAATTGGGCAATGTAATTCCTAATTATTCTTTTAATTCTTCTTCATTGGTGGTATATTCAGCCTTTTCATTTTTGGTATTCAAAATTTGGTTTCTTCTTTCTTTTTCTTTTCATATGGACTAAGGGTCTATCAATTTTATTTTTTTTTCATAAAACCAACTCATAGTTTTATTTATAAGTTCAATAGTTTTCTTAATTTCAATTTTATTAATCTCTCCATTGGTTGTCATTTTTTTCTAATTTAGTATTTAATTGGGGATTTTCAATTTGTTCTTTTTCTAGCTTTTTCAATTGTATGCCCATTTCATTGACCCCCATTTTCTCTAATTTTTTCATGTATGTATTCAGGGATGCAAAACTTTCCATAAGAACTGCCATTGTTGTATCCCACAAGTTTTGATGTGATGTCTCATTATTGTCATTGTCTTGAATGAAGTTATTGACTGTTTCTATAATTTCTTGTTTGACCCACTCATTCTTTAGGATTAAATTATTTAGTTTTCAGTTAGGTTTTTGTCTTTGTTCCATGGCAATTTATTGCATATAATTTTTATTGCATCATGATCTGAGAATTATGCCTTTAATATTTCTTCCTTTCTGCACTGAATTGTGAGGGGTTTATACCCTAGTACATGATTGATTTTTGTGTATATGGCATATACCACTGAGAAGAAGATATCCCCATTCTGTTTTCTCCAGAAATCTATCATGTCTAGCTTCTGTAAAATTCTATTTGTATCATTAACTTCTTTCTTGTTTGTTTTGAGGTTAGATTTATCAACTTCAAAGAGGGGGAGATTGAGGTCAAATACTAGTATTGTTTTGCTAACTATTCCTTCCTCTAATTTCGGTGACATTTCTTCTAGAAATTTGGATGCTATAATGCTTGGTGCATATTTGTTAAGTAACAATATTGCTCCATTCTTTTTTTTTTTCTTTTTTTAAAAAATAATTTATTTTCTTGTTTACATCATTAATTTCCATGAGATTTTGAGTTCCAAATTTTTTCCCCATCCTTCCCCCATCCAACACCCCATAACAGCCATCCCACTGCACAACCCCTGACCCAATCTGCTCTCTCCCATATCCTACCCCTCACCCCTCTGACTTTCTGGTAGAGCAGGTTGGATCTCCCCAGCACAGTGCCTGAGTATCTTAATGCCCAGTTGGTGGTAGTTAATAATAATAATAAAAATTGTATATACATATATATATATATATATATATATATATATATATATATATATATATATATATTTTACATTTGATTACAGAACTTTAAATTCTAGATTCTTTCCCCTCCTTCCTCATCACCCACCACCACTGGAAGGACAAGCAATTAATACAGGCTGTACATGTGTAGGCAGTGGTAGGCAGAACCACTCCACAGTAGGCATATTGTGAGAGAATGATTACATGTCCCTCCTTCCTATCCTGCCCTGCCATTGCATTCTTCACCCTGTCCTTGTCCCTATATGGAAGTGTGTACTCCCATAAACCTCCCCCCCACCCTGCTCTTCCTTTAATCATCCCACCTCTCATCCCCATTCCCCCTACTTTCCTGTGTGGCAAGATATCCAGTTTAGAGTTTATGTCATTCCTTCCCTAAGCCAAGTTCAATAAGAGTAAGGTTGACCCCTTCCCTTTTGCCTTCCTGTTCTTCCCCTCCATTGTAAGAATTATCCTTTGCCTCTTCTATGAGGTTATTAACCCCATTCTGTCTCCCAATGTCTCGCCCATACCATTCCTCTCCCACCTCAGAATTTCACCTTTTAGAGTATTATCCCTTCCTATTCAGTTGATCTTGTGTCCTCTATGTATTCATATATACACATACTCAGATATGTGTTTGTATGCATATAAAAACCCTCCTATATAGACATATGTGTATGTATATGTATATATAAATTTGTATTCCCTTCACCTATCCTCATACTGAGAAAAGTTTCATAAGTAACAATTGTCATTTTTCATGTTGGCATGTAAATAATTCAACTTTGATAAGGTCCTTAAGATTTCTCTTCCATGTTTACCTTCTCTTTCTTCTTGTATTGGAGTGTCAAACTTTCTCTTCAGTTCTGGTTTTTCAGTAAGAATGTTTGAAAGTCCTCCACCTCACTGAATGACCATATTTTCTCCTGGAACACTGTACTCAGTTTTGCTGGGTAGGTGATTCTTGGTTTTAATCCTATCTCCCTTGATCTCTGGAATATCATATTTCAGGCACTTTGATCCCTTAATGTAGAAGCTGGTAGATCCTGGATTTCCTAATTGTGTTTCCAAAACATTCAAATTGTTTCTTCTTGGCAGTTGGTAATATTTTCTCCTTGACCTGGGGACTCTGGAAGCTGGCTATAATATTCCTAGGAGTTTTCTGTTGGGGCTCTTTCTCAAGAGTTGATCAGTGAATTTGTTCAAGTTCTATTTTGCCCTCTGGTTCTAAAATATCAGGGCAATTTTCCTTGAGAATTTCAGGAAGGATGCTTTCTAGGTTCTTTTTTGGATCATGGCTTTCATGTAGTCCAATAATTTTTAAATTGTCTCTCCTGGATCTGTTTTCCAGGTCAGTGGTTTCTTCAAGGAGATATTTCACATTGCCTTCTATTTTTTCATTCATTTGGATCTGTTTGATGGTGTCTTGATTTCTCATTAAATGATTTGCTTCCATTTGCTCCACTCTAATTCTGAAGGAATTCTTCTCTTCCGAAAGCTTTTGAGATTCTTTTTCCATCTGGCAAAGTCGACTTTTTAAGGCATTCTTCTCCTCATTGACTTATTGAGCCTCTTTTGCCATTTGAGTTAATCTATTTTTTAAGGAGTTATTTTCTTCAGTCAGGTTGTTGACTCTCTTTTCATGATTTTCTTGCATCATTCTTATTTCTCTTCCCAATTTTTCCTCCACTTCTCTGATTTCCTTTTCAAAATCCTTCTTAAGCTGATCTCTAGCTTTTAGGCAGTCTTCATGTTTGTTGGAAGCATTTGGTGCGGGAGTTCTGACTGTATTGTCTTCCTTCCATTCCCTGCTTTGATCCTTCCTGTCCCCAAAGAAGGAATCTAGAGTGTGGTTGCTGTTCTTACTTTGCTTCCTTTGCCTGCTTATGATGGCCAGTCAATGATTTTTTAGCTCTATGGAACTCTGCTTCCAAAAGGGGAAAGCTCTGTCCCAAATTCCTGGGGTTTCCCCACCTGCCTGAGGTTTTAAGTGGTTGTTTTTGTTTTTTTTTTCCAGCCCCCAACAGCTTTGGCTCACTGAAAACACACCCCAGGATCACCACTCAAATCCCCGATCCAGATCCAGGCCGCTCAAAGCAAGAGCACTTAGCCTCTGAATGATTTTTTGCTCCCTCTGCAGTCTGTAGGCCAGGAGCTCTGAACCACAATGTGGAGGTAGCTGCAGGGCCATGCTTCAGCAGCTTTCTTGCCCTGGAGGCAGTTTACCAGGACCCATTTTTCTTAATGAATTTTAGCCAAGTTCCACTTACCTTTCAGTTAGTCCTTTTATTTTTATGGCTTGATAATTCTCGAAACTGCCATAGCTGCCACTGATCCACTCTCCCGAAGCTCCAGCTGTGGCTCGGCTTGGCTTATCTGCCTACCCCTGCAGCAAAGCCACGATTTCAGGCTGGGCTGGTTTTGGATCCCAGCACAGAGATGGTCTCTTCAGCAAGAGGTGTAATTGCATGCATTTTAGAGACCTAAAACTTGTTTAGAGTTATATTTTATGGGTATTTGCTGTGGCTGTGTTGGAGCTGCCTTCCTGGCTGTTCCTATGCCACCATCTTGGCTCTGTCCCCAATAATGCTCCATTCTTTATGGTGCCTTTTATCAGGATGTAGTTTCCTTCCTTATCTCTTTTAATTAAATCTATTTTAGCTTTTGCTTTACCTGATATAAGTATTGCTACCCCTGCTTTTTTTACTTTAGCTGAAGTATAATACATTGTATTCCACCCTTTTACCTTTACCCTGTGTGTATCTCTGTGTTTCAAATGTTTTTCTTGTAGAGAGCTTATTGTAGGATTGTGGTTTTTAATCCATTCTTCTATCCATCTCTGTTTTATGGGAGAGTTCATCCCATTCACATTAACAGTTATGATTCCTATCTGTGACTTTCCCTCCATCTTATTCCCTTCCCTGTTTTTATGTTAGTATCTTCCTTTTCTCTTCTTCTCCTTAAGAGTTTTCCTTTTGAGCACTACCTCTCTCAGTATTCCCTCCCTGTCTCCTGCCCTACTTTACCTACCTTTCCCCTTACTACTCTTTTCCTCCCTTCTGACAACCCTTCCCCTTCATATGCCGTGCCCCCCCCCCCCCCGATCCCTCCTAGCCTTTAGGATAGAATAGATTTTTATTCTTAACAGAGTAGGTTGTTCCCTCCTTGAACCCAAACCAATGCTAGTGCATTTCATACAGTGCTCCTGTCCCTCCTTCTTTTACCTCTATTGTGGAGTTTTTTGTCTTTTCATATTAGTATCTAAATTTAACTGTTTGTATCAATCCCTCCTTGAATCAGAACCAATGAGAATAATGATCATAATGCTCATATCCTTCCTTCTTTCTGCTCTACTTTAGTATATTTTTATGCCTCTTCTTGCAGCATAATTTACCATTTTCTGCCTCAACCTTTCCTTTTCTCCCATTACAATCCCTTTCTTCCCCTTAATATGTTTTTTTTAATCTTCAGATTAGTTCACTTATACCCACACCCTCTATCCATGTATATCCCTTTTAAATGTCACAATACATGTATAAATTTCAATTTTGATGGTATCTGCTTCTCACATAGGAATGTAAACAGTTTGCTCTTATTGAGTCCCAAGTTATGTGCATGTGTGAGCATCTATGTCTATGTATATGTGTGAGTGTGTGTTTTCCTTGTTTACCTTTTTATGTCTTTCTCTGGTCTTGTACATGGAGATGTCATTTTCCATTGAGCTCTAGCTTATTCATCAGGATAGTCTGGAAGTCCTTCATTTCATTAGATGATCATCTCCTTGCCTGAAAGATTATGCTCAGTCTTGCTGGGTACTTGATCCTTAGTTGCAGTCCTAGCTCTTTTGCTTTTTGAAATATCCAGTGCCAATCCCTCTGTTCTTTTAATGTAGCAGCTGCTACATCCTGTGTAATCCTAACTGTAGTTCCATGACATTTGAATTGTTCTTTCTTGCTATACTCAGTATTTTCTCTTTGACCTTGTATCTCTGGAATTTGGCTACTATATCTCTTGGAGTTTTCAATTCCTCTTTCAAGATGAGATTGATGAATTCTTTCAATAAATATTTTACCTTCTGAATATAGGACCTCAGGATAGTTTTCTTTGACAATCTCTTAGAGGATGCTGTCCAGGCTGCTTTTTTTTAATCATGGCTTTCTGGTAGGCCAATAATTTTTAGGTTATTTCTCCTGAATCTGTTTTCCAGGTCACTTGTTTTTCCAGTGAGATGCTTTACACTTTCTTCTAATTTTTCAATCTTTATGTTTTATTTGACTGATTTTTGCTGCATCATAGAGTCCTTAGGTTCAATTTGACTAATTTTAATTTTTAGTGAATTGTTTTGCTCAATTAGTTTTTTAATCTCCTTTTCCATATGTTCAGTTGTCATTTTTAGGGAGTTATTTTCTCCAGTTATGTTTTGGACTTCCTGTCCTAGTTCTCCAATTTTACTTTTTAAAGCTGTTTTCTTCAGTGAGATTTTTTTTTTTATTTTTGATTTGGTCAATGTAGATTTAAACTTATCTCCTACCTCTCTAATTTCATTTTAAAAATCCCTCTTGAGGTCCTCCAAGAATGCTTTTTTGGGCTTGAGACCAATTCACATTTCCTTCTGTGGTCTCCAGTGTGAGTACAGAGTCCATATTGCTTTCTGAATTTTGTTGTTCTTGCTCACAATAAAAAGAATTGATAGTCCTAGCCTTTGTATTTGCCTTCTTCACCAGTGTGATTGCCTTTGTCTTAGATTTTTAGAGTGGCTATCTGTTTCTAGGGTGTAGAATTATTGAGCTTCTTAGGCTGGGAGGTAAGTGTTTGTTTGTCCACTTCCTGAGTTGTATCCTCTGAGTGTGTAGACTGAGGCCAGGGCCAGTACATTCAGTGTTCCCCCGAGCTACCCTGAGGCTTACAGAGTAAACTATGGGGGTGGAATCATCTGTTTCCTTCAGGTTTCCACTTCTATGTCTCTAGGCTACAGCTCCTGCAGGCTCAGTAGCAGGAGGCCTACTGCAGGGCTGTGGTCTGCTGATTGCCCAGATTGCTAAAGCTCTTCTGGGCTTTTGTTGTTAGTGTTTGCTGGCTCTACCCTCCTGGACGTAGACTCCCTACTGCCTCACTTTTCCCTTCTTCAGTGAATCCCAAGCCTGAAGCTGTTTCCAATAATTCAGGATTTACTCTGGTTGGGGCAATTATCTCTGGAATTTTCTGGGTCAGGGAGGCAGGGTTAAAGCAAATAAATTTTATTCCTCCATCTTGATTACTGGAAGTTCAGGTATGTAATTTTTAAACATCCAGGCTGTGTGCTGGTAGTCCCAGGAAAAGCTGTTCTCCCTGCTGCAAGCCCTGAAATTTTCTCTTACCCAGCTCCGACAATCTTCTGTCTTGTAGTGAGATGACTGCAAATCACCCTCGGGATGAGTGAGTCTGCTGGCTTGCTGGAGCTTCTTCTCAGTCTGCTGTAATCTGCTCTCAGATCTGGGGTGGTGGAAATCCTGTGTGCTCTGCATTCTCCCTGCCCAGACCTGTATAGGCACTTTCCTGGGCTGGGTATCTGCCACTCTCCATCTCCCAATGGTTACTCAAAATAATATTATTTAGCCACAAGATTCTTGGAGGAACTTGGAAAAGTTACTGCTTCCTTTCCTCCATTTTAGCTCTGCCCCTCTGTATCTTTCTACATCTCAAAACAATGTTTGACAACAATTATCTCCTTTTCAGTCATCTGTTCATATTATGTAAATTTAGTCTCTATGGGATTATTTTTTTTCTAATAAACAAAATCAAATTACAACATTAATTAAGGGTACAGGAATTTTAATTATTTGTTTTATGCTTTAAAATGAAAATCATTCTTTTAATTAAAACAAAACCAGAAATCAATCCAAATCTTTGCACTCACTTTCATAGGATCAGTGGATTATAGACTTAGAGCTCGAAAAGAAATGATGACATTAAGTCATTGTCATTCATTGTACAGATAAGGAAACTGAAGGCAAGGGAATTTAAAAAAAATCACTTGGGGCCAGTTACTTACCCAAGGTCCCACAAGTATTATCCTAAATGGGATTTGAACCCTAGGCTTCAGTTTTTAAAGCCAACAGCGTTTCCACTATCATATTATTCTCTTTCATCATTGTCCAGCTATATTGGACAATAGACTTAATTTAATCAATCACTGAAACTATTGAACTGCATTTTAAGGTTTGGCAGTAAGTCTCTAAGAGGCATTTCAACTAAAGTCAGGCTAGTCAACACAGTCTTTTTGTGCAACAAGTCAACTGGAAGAATACAGGCTTTTGACACACTGGAGACTATAGTGCTCTATAAGTGAACCATGCATAACTGGCTTAAGTAAAGTTGAAAGATTTTTTTTTCCCTCTCTCTCTGAATTTTCCTGCTGAAATTTAGGTAATCTAATAATACAGATATATATTTTTCCTGCCTTATTTCAGGTACATTTCCTAGAAATAGCAAGGTATTCCTACAGATAAAGGGTTTTTACAATAGAAGCTGGAAATCTAAACTATTTTAGAGGCATTGCTCACTAATCCTATATATGAAAGAGGTAATATAAAAAGAAATTATAAATCAGTGATTCCAAGAACAGCTTTACTGGTAGATGAGAAAGCAGATTTCTATTATTTCTGTGATTTTATATGGTACTCAAATATACCAGAAGGAACAACCACCAAATATGACTTTAATATAAATTGTGGAATAATATATAATATAATAAATAGTGGAAGACTATCTTTCCTGCCCTTCTTGGTATGGTGGTGCAATTGCTGGATTTGGTATCCAAGAACATGGACTTAAATCCTGACAGCCACTTATTTGTGAAATTGACTTAATCACTTAGCTTCTCTGTTCCAGGTTCCTTAATCTGCAAAATGTAGAGGTTGGATTAGATGGACTCTGAGATCTTTACCACTTGTAAACCTATGATTACACATTTCTATGAAACTGATGACATAAATTCTTCCTTACATTTCAGATATTAATCTCAGATCATTTGAGTTATTTTCACTTGGGATTTTGAATTAGGGAGAGGAGGATAAAGTGATTCATACTTCTAACTTTAGAATATAGTTCTCAGAGATGGGTGAAGTAAAACAATATGGGATATTGTTAAGCTAAATGTTTTATTTTGCTTCAATGAATAAGGACGTAGACTTAAAATGTCAGATGTAGCATGTCTGCTTTTATAATCCCCTGGTGCTGAATTTCCTTCTACTGGTTTATATATGTTTTGGTTTTGGCCATATAAATTTGGAATATATCCTTTGTGAATACTGTCATATTGCGAAGCTAAACATCCAGATGGTATTTTTGTAGTTAAGTATTAGAAATTACACACACTACACTTTGGGGATCATAATGCTTCACACTGCTGCATATTGCAACAAATTGCAGAATAATTATAATATTAAAAAACAATTTTGTTGGGGTAAATGATAAGGCTATTAAAAGAAAATGTTTATATGGACATTTTGTAAAATACAAAATAATAGCACCTTTAGTTCATGATTCAACAAGTTAGTGAGCACCTCTTATATATGTGATGGGGAAAGACATCATACAACTTTTTAGCTAAAAGATACTTTTTTTTCTTCTTCTTACCAACCAAATGCTTAAAAGAATAGACATCATAAATAAAAACAACAGGCAATTCAAAACATATAAACACACATATAATCCTTAAAATTTTCTTCTTTTTAACAATTGTTCTGTACATTTTATTCCTTCTAGGCTATACATAAATGAGAAATAAAAATCCTATGTATTCAATCCCTTTTAACCAACCTTCATCAAGTGCTTATTGTACACATAACACTGCTGTGTGTTAGGAGAGATATAAACCTATAATGAATATATTCCATTTGCTCCTAGATCTTTTAGTCTAGTGAGGAAGAGATATGACACAAACAGAAAACTATGGTACTAGTCAGAACCATGGTAAAACATCATGAAAAATAGTAGACCTTGAAATTAGTAACAGGAAGATGAAAATAAGGCCCCACCAAACCATATTAGAATAAACAACAATTTGAAGCTGAAAGTGCAGATTTTTAAAAAGAAAAAGGAAAACAGTAAGCAAAATATCCCATGATTTGGCAGGAAGGGAGGAAGAGTAAGGGAATAGGACCTAGTGTGGGAAGGTCTTCAGAAATCAAGAAGTCAACAGAATGGCAGGACATGAATATATGAAGAGAGAGGTCATGTATATAGCATTCAAATAAAATTACATGTAACAGTTGATGGTGGGTTCAAAAGATTTAGAGTGAGAAGGAATAAAACAATTGTTTTGCCCAATTTAGAGACCAGGAAAAAGAGAGGTAAAGTGATTTAGCCAATATTACACATGCAATGAAGACTGTAAAAGTACTTTCTTCCCTCCTTACACACCTTCACTGAGAAGACAATCAATTTAATTTAGGTATTACATGTGTAGTTATGCAAATTAAAATGGTTCCATGGGAAATGGTTGAATCAGTTATGATACATGAATGCAATAGAGTACTACTGTCCTATAAAATAATGAAAAAGGATAGTTTCAGAGAAAACTGTGAAGACATGTTTGAACTGATGCATTGTAAAGTGAGCAGAATTAGGAGAACAATTTATATAATAGGAAAATTGCAACAATAACAACAACACACAACAACTGGCTTTTGAACTCCAATAAAGTAATGACCAAGAACAGTTTAAAATAACCAATAATCAAGACTACTATCTCTCCTGAGAAAGGGTAAGTGCTTCAAAAGGCACAATTGGACAAACATTTTTGTCAATGGCTAGTGTCAGAATTTGTTTTGTTTGAGTATGCATATTTATTACATATTTCTTTATCTTTTTTTTTTCTTTCGCAATGAGTAAGGGGATAGGGGAGAGAGAAAGTGAACAATTAAAAATTAAAATAAAATAAGATTTGATTTTAAAACTATGATTGAAGATTATCGATTAATGTCATATTTTGGGATATGTATTTGCTCATTTGCTATAGGTTAAAAGTCATCCTCATTGTGGTTCTCATTTTAATTAATGCCTTCTTGAATGAATATATGATATTTTTATCTGGTTTTGGAGAGGCAATATATTTCAGAATCAGAGTTCTATGGATGAGATCATATGTAGAATTAAAATTTTAAAATAAAATAACTAAATGGAATAGTTGTTCAAAAGTCATAAGAAAAAATTTAATGCATGTTAATATAGTGCCATATCTTGCATTCAAATTAAAACAAAAATAATCCTCCAAGTACAGGAAAGACAAAACATGATAAGGCGTGGACCATCTGAATAAAGAAATACACTTTTAACTAAGATGTCAATATGAGTGAACAATATGATGTGAAACCCACAAAATTTAATGGGATTCCGAACTGTATTAGCAGAATTATCTAGTCCAGAATGAATAATTGTATATCTATCCTGACTGATTCCATGTAGAAAATATTGTGCCCCATTTAATATAACTTTTCAGAGGTTATATGGTCACTTAGATATGTATGGAAGAGTATAAAAACGGTAGTAAGGTGACTCAATCAGTTAATTAGACAATGAGTGTTTCTTTTAAAAAAATAATTTCAACAAAAAATTATTCACTCTCTTTCCCTCCCTTCTCCCTCTCCTTCTTTCCTCAAATAAAAAAAAATAAAAACCAAAAAAATCTTCTCAATCCACAAAATTCTTGTATTATTCACATCTATAAACAAACATCGAAACCATCATTTTTCTGTATGGGGGTGGATTGTATATTTTACTATGATCCTCCAGAATTTTCAGTTGTGTTGATCAAAGTTCTTAAATCTTTTAAAGATTTGTTAACATTTATTCAGTACCTATCATATGGCTGGCAAAAATCTAGGAGCTGTGAATATAAAGAAATGCAGGAACAGATTCTGCACTCAAGGAGCTGATATTCTAATAAAGTAGAAAATACATAAATAGCAAGATATAGATAAAGTATATGGAGAAGGTGGAAGGCAGTCTGCAAGGAGAAAGTACTAGAAGGATATAGAAAACTGGAGGAAAAAAACATAATCATATAAAGATAAACTAAAGAAAGTGAGGGAATTTTATGCAGTAAATCATTAGATCATAGGTTTAGTCTGAGACAGGTACCTAAACATTTTGCTGTCCAATTATTTCATTTTACACAAAAGAAAACTGAACCATAGTTATAAGAAAAATCTTTCTTAAATGCACACAGTTTTGAAAAGAGGAAAAGTCAGAATTTCATCTTAGAAGCACAGAATTTTAAAACTACTATATGTATTGTCTTTCCACGTAGGAATGTACACAGTTCAATTTTAATAAGTTCCTAATTATTTGTCTTGTCTATTTAACTTTTCATGCTTCTCTTGCTTCTTGTATTTGAAAGTTCAATTTTCTGTTCAGCTCTGGTCTTTTCATTAAGAATGTTTGAGAGTTCTATATTTCATTGAACATTCATATTTTCCACTAAAGTATTATACTCAGTTTTTCTGGGTAGGTTATTCTCTGTTTTAATCCTAGCTCCTTTCACTTGCTTAATATCACATTCCAAGCCCTTTGACCCTTTAATATGTTAGCTGCTAGATCTTGTGTTATCCTTAACAAATTTATTTATTTATTTTCTTGTTTACATCATCCATTTCTATGAGATTTTGAGTTACAAATTTTGTACCCATTTTTACCCTACTCAACACCTCAAAACAGCCATCCCACTGTATAACCCCTACCCCAATCTGCTCTCTCTTGTGTCTTCCCCCTCATCCCTCTGACTTTCCGGCAGGACAGGATGGATCTCCCTACCCCAGTGCCTGTATATCTTAATTCCTATTTGTATATAGTGAATAATAATAATAATAATAATAATAATAATAATAATAATACATATATACATATATATGTAAATATTTAACATTTGATTATAGAACTTTAAATTCTAGATTCTATTCATTTCTTCCTCATCACCCACCCCCACTAGAAGGACAAGCAATTAAATACAGGCTGTACATGTGTAATTACACAGTACATCTCCAGAGTGAGCATATTATGAGAGACTGATTATATGTCCTTCCTTCCTATTCCACCCCCCCTTTTTCTATTCTCTACTCTGTCTCTGTCCCTGTCCCATGACAGAAGTGTGTACTTCCAGCAACTCTCCTTCCCACTCTGCCCTCCCCTCTGTCATATCACCTCTCATCCCCATCCCCCTACTCTCCTGTGGCAAGATACCCAGTTAGACTTTATGTCATTCCTTCCTTAAGCCAAATTCAATGAGAGTAAGATTGAGCCTTTTCTCTCTTGCCTTCCTGTTCTTCCTCTCCATTGTAACAATTAACCCTTGCCTCTTCTATATGAGATGATTAACCCCATTCTGTCTCTCCCAGTCTCTTCTTATTCTAATCCTCTTCCACCTCAGAATTTCACCTTTTAGAGTAGCATCCCTTCCTATTCAATTGATCCTGTTCCCTCTATGTACTCATATATACACATACTGAGATATGTGTTTGTAGGCATATATAAACCCTCCTATATAGACCTATGTGTATGTATATGTATATATACATTTGTATTCCCTTCACCTATCCTCATACTGAGAAAAATTTCAGTAGTTACAATTATCGTTTTTCCATGTTGGCATATAAATAGTTCAACTTTAATAAGTTCTTTATGATTTCTTTTCCATGTTTATCTTCTCATGCTTTTTGTATTTGAGTGTCAAATTTTCTTTTCAGTTCTGGTTTTTTCAGCAAAAATGTTTGAAAGTCCTCCACTTCACTGAACGAACATATTTTCCCTTGGAACATTATAATCAATTTTGCTGGGTAGGTGATTATTGATTTTGATCCTAGCTCCCTTGATCTCCAGAATATCATATTCCATGGTCTTTGTTCCCTTAATGTAGAAGCTGCTAGACCCTGGGTTATCCTAATTGTGTTTCCACAGTATTTAAATTGTTTCTTCTTGGCAGTTTGTAATATTTTCTCCTTGAACTGTAAGGAGGACTCCTTCTCCATTGCCACCAAATGTCTGCCACACCAGTGCTCCATCTCATCCCAGGACCGGTACCCGGGATGGTAACCTAAATCCAAGCAGGACAAAGCAAGAGAATCCTGTCTCTGTGATAACACAGAGGTTCCTACAATTGCCCTCTGATAATTTCCTTGGTTCTGCCACCATCTGTGGCCCTGGAACTCTGGAAGCAACCACTATTGCTCCCACCACCAGCCCTGCAGCCACCTCTGCTCTCCTTGGGACAGGGACCAGACCACGCTGTGGGTCAAAAGATTCATTTTTGCATTTTGCATTTTGAATTCAGAAAAGTAACTAATTGCTGAAACTATATATCATTCCTTTTACCCTAGAGGGGTGGTCTTTTTATACAAAAGGAAATGCTTTTTGAATGGGTTCCCTTGTGCCCATTACTTATCAATATACAAACAAATAAATATATAAATTATGATTTGAAGAGAAAAGAGTAAACCCTAAGAATTAAAGGAATGAGGAAAATTTTCCAAATATTCTATTAGATTTGAGCAAATTTAGGGAAGTGAGGAGTTAGGGCTTTCCAGGCCAAGAAGAGAATTCTCAGCAAAGGCATGAGAGTGAGAGGGGGAAATGTCATTTTCTGGATCAAATTAGGCCATTATGACTGGAAATTTTATATGACTCATGTGAGAATTGCTATTATGGTAGAATCAGCAAGACTGTTACAAGCTGAAAAGTTTCACAGGCATTGTTTGAATCAATTTATTCCCTGAAGAATAATGAAAAAAAAAACAGCTGCAATAACTGGGTTTATGATTTATCTGAATGTTTTCTGGAGCATAGTTATACCTTGCTAAAGCTGTAGGAACATGCTTGTGTGGACATGCAAGCTCAAGTCCTCGACGGGGTACATCTATATATGTATTATTCTACCTTCCATGATCTAATTATCCCATGATTTTCTGAGACATAGCTTAATTCCTCCATGTTTACTTTAAAAAAAAATATCCCTGTCAAAAGTCTGCCTCATTTTTTCTCCTTGAAATTGTGTAGCCTTATAGAATCCCAATCTAAAATCTAAACTTTATCATTTTGGTAACTGTACACTGTACCTGTGCAACAATGTTCTAGTTCATCCCAGGTTCATCTTATCTCAAATTCTGCTCAGCCTGCGTCCACATGATCATTCTTTTTGTTATATTTTCATCAGTGTCCTCTCTACAGGTGTGGGGTATAAATCATATATTAATTTGTAACATTAATGACATCATTTCTCTTCCTGTGCCATCTCACCCTACAACCTTATGATGATATGTTTAAAATAACTCATCCTTAACATGCAGCTAGCTAAAATAATACATTGCAGATGTTCCTTTAATTTCTGAGCTTGAATCAACTTCTTGCTAAAGCTGTCTTTTTGTCTTAGAGCAGCTACATGGACCAGTAGATAGAGCACTGGCCTTGAAGTCAGAAAGAATCAATTTCAAATCTATTGTCTGCTATTTACTAGATATGTGACCTTCAGTGAGTCACTTATCTTCTATCTACTTCAAGTTTCTCATCTGTAAAATGTGGATGCCAATAGATGCCACCTACCTCCAAGGATTATTGTGAGAATAAAAGCAGATTACATTTGTAAAGAGATTCACAAATGGGTGATAAAATATTAGTTAATATTTTCATAATCCTCAACCAACTTAGATTTCTTTTATAATAGAAACCAGGTTGCCTAGCATAGTCTGCAGAATGCTCTACTTTGACCCTTAAGCCTTCTTGTTACTTTTCTCTGTATGAGTTCCACTGTGCCAATGACCATAGAAAAATAGAAGTACTAAGTGAAATGCTCTAAATGTTGCCTTACCATAACAGAGTTCAAAACTGTCATGCCCCAAATTGTGGACACTGTACCTTTTAAAATGGAATATAAAATAATTTTAGTCATTTTTACAGTAATTCCATAGCATTAATTCATTTTAAATGTGGAATCTCCTATAATTCCTCTACCATGCCCCTTTTACATAAGAGTTCTAATCTTGACACATTCTCTTAAGCCTGAAATTCACATCTGAATCCAAGTGGACATTAATCCCCACTAAATTTTATCTTTTTAAATTTGTCCTGTCAATATAAATGACTGAAATTGTATGGATCTTAACTCTATCTGTAACTATACTTTGCATCATCAGAAATTTTGAGCAGAATGGCACCTAAGTTTTAATGCAAGTAATTCAGGAAATTAATAATATTTGTTCTAGGCACTCTGGTTTGGCAAAGAGATATTAAAGATTGTTCTCACTTTCATTCAACCTTTCTTGAATCCCCTGATTTCTGTTGTCACCTGGACTGCTTTACTTTGCATTATGTAGAAAGATAGCACAAGAAATTGTTTTTATAGTATTCTATCAGTTAAGCAATTTAAGAAGCTTACTACAAAATGTAACCAAGTTAAATTGGGATGGTCTGAATGAAGCCATGTTATCTTAGTCTTCACTACCTCTCTCTCTAAGTGCTCAAAAAATCGTCCTTTTAATATCATCTAGAATTTTGCCAAAGATCTGGGTCACTGATCCAGCATTTGTGGGTCTTATTCTCTGCCTTTAAATATAAAAAAAAAAGAATGTTTAGCCATTTCCTTTACTGATGCTCCCATTCAAGAGGCTTGAAAAATTTCCACACTTTTAATATGAAATTGCAAGGATGCCAATAAGGCTTATGCATCACTAATCCTTTGTTGTCACCAAGGAATGATCTAATTTTCTTCTTTGCTATTTCAACAATGTCCTGCCCTGATTTTAATTGTGGTGCAAAAAAAAAAAATGACCCTGAAGCATCAAAAGCATTAAGTGGATATTAAGATTATTTAGGATCTATTATGCTAGAAAAGCTTTGCACAAGTTTTAGGAAGAAATTGTTTCTGCTCTCTAAGGACAAGCTTATATAAGGATTTAGAAGCTTATTATCATAAACTGACCAGTTGATGACTTTATTTCTTGCCATGGCAACCCATCAATGAGTGTAAAAATATATCCGTGTACATATGTGTTTATTTTTGTCAATGTGTATGTATGTAAATGTGCATGGATTAATGAGTCTATGTACTTATTTAGAAGAAAGATGGTGGAAAGGGGCAAACGATACTAAGGATAACAAAGTTTTTGGACTGTCTACTAACTTTAAATATATTAAAAGAAAAATAATAGGCGCTTAATAAATATTTAAAGAATAGAATTCAATTTATTTTCTCATCCTACACATATCTAGACAAATTGTTTTTGTTACTTTTAGCATTCCTTGCCAGACTTAGATCATTTTGCATTTTAGGTCTGCTGCCACAACTGTTTAAAATAATAATGCCAGTTTTTGTATTAATCTTCTTTGCTCTATCTTTCCCTTTTATGTCCCTTTTCAATCTACATTTGCCAATGAATTTCCTATACATCCACACAGATTTCTTTGTATTGATTTCCATTTTCTCATTCATCCAAGTCATTTATTTCTGCAACAAATTTTAATTTTGTGGCCCCTTCTCTACTCCTTCTTTGTGCCAAGTTGTCCTTAGAATTTAGACTCATACCATACCCTTCCCCTAAACATTTAAAATCTATTATTTCAAAACCTATAATGTGGATTAGACTTTGCAAAATCACCTCTCAGGACAAGTCTACAATGAGGTCATATAATCCCAAGATTCCAAAAATCTCTACTTCAATAATGAGTGTATTTCTATTGATAGTAATCCCATATGGAATAATATTTCCCACAGAAGAGATTATTTGAACAGTTAAATTAGATATCAACTTATTTTCCTTCAATAATAATAATCATAACTAGTATTTCCACAGTACTTACAGTGTTCTAGGCACATTGTTAACTATATTAAAATTATGATTGAATTTAATCATGACAACCTTGGGAAGTAGGTGCTATTATTATTCTCTTCTTCAGATGAGGATATTCGTTCAGACAGTGGTGAACTCACTCACCCAGGTTAGCAGAAACAACCTGTGAGTAAGATACAGTAAATTCCCAATAAAGTGAAGTATTCTCGACCTGTTATTATACCCATGTACCATTTTGTCTATATTACTTTCTAAGGACAATCCCAATTTTCTTTCTTTATCTGTTATCTTAAAAAAAAAATAACCTGCTTATTTTCATACATTTCTTTAAATGAGAAAGTTGCTAATGTATAGCGATATTTTACCTCATATTTATTTGCCATATTATTTTTTTTTAAACCCTACCATATCTATATTTCATTCATAAGGTCTCTCGCACCTTATCTCAAGGATTTCTTTGAGGCCAAATGAGACATTTTACGTTAGACATTCCAATTTATGTTCTTATTATTAATTCTTTGCACGTATGTGTACAGACATCTAAGGTCATGGATGTTATTGTTGACTCTTCTCTTCAACAGCATTTCCTATGATACTAATACTCTTGATATTTTTCCAATACAATATCTGCATTAAGCTCAGAACATACTTGTGAGTCATTTTCTTCTGCTTGCTCTCTCTTCGGTTCAAAGTTTTTCAACCAATTTCACTAGTAACCTGGCAATTATATGTATACTAACATTTCTAAGTTATATAGCAGATTTGGCCAAATTCTACAAGTTCTCAAGGCATGGTCCACAAATCCAAACTGATTTTTCATGTGTCATCTTCCTAAGAATCTGTTCACTTTGTAAATTCACCATTTTCTGTTTAAGACCTTGTTTTCAGGGTAACAGAGATAAACATATAACCTGTGTTGTTAAACTTTATAGTTTCTGGACAATCACATAATGATATTCAGCAATACTTTCTAGGATTTTTTTTTCTGACAATATCTTTTATTGGTGTATGAGGCACCATCAAAATTAAAAAGCATTGGAAGTTACTGTGTATTCAGGTAAGGTACTTTTGTCTAGTCCTCAATTTCTTCATCTGTAAAATAAGGTATTTATATCAGTTGGCCTCCATAGTCTCTTCCAACTCAAAATCTATTATCTTTTCATCATATTCAGCATTTAGTCCTTAGGAAAACAGTGGAGATTGTGTATCATATTTTAACAAACATTTTTGGAACTCCTCAGCAGAGAGAACTTAATATTACTACTTAAATAGCATTTGTTTATACAGTCATGTTGTTCTGTTCTCCAACAAATTGATATAGATGTGGAATCTCTTCTGTCTCTTCATATCCTTCCATCTCCCTGAATTTTTTCATATTGGAAGGGTAGATTTAGGAAAGAGAACAACTTGCCAAGACGTTAAAGTCTGAAATTGAGTTTCATAGATCATAAAGTTCTTGGGTCAGGACTGTTTCTCTTTTTCCTTTGTGTCTCTCATAGGAAAGTGATTGTAGGAGATTAATAAATGTTCATTGATTGATTGAAATCCAGCTATTATTTGAAATAAAACTGCATTATTACAGATGGGCTGATCAACAAAATAATAGGAGCATAGATTCAGAGCTGAAAGGGCACTTAAGCATCATTGACTCAAACTCAAATGAGGAAGTTGAGAATCAAAGACTTAAAATAACTTAGCCAGTTATTGAGACAAGATTCAAACTCCAGGTTTAGATTATTATCCTTTTTGCCAGGGGTTTTCAATTCTTTTAGTCTTTCAGCCTCATTAAGTTCTTAAAATTATTTGAGAATGCCAAAGGACTTTTGAATTTAAGTACTATATCTACCAAAATTAATTTTAATTAAAATATTTGAATTTTAATGAAAATAGTTATGACCTTGCAGACCCCATGAAAGGTTCTTTTGAATCCCCAAGGTTTCCCATACATCACTAGGAGAACCAGTGCCCTACACCATGCTACCTCTGTTAAAGCATTCCAGACACATCAATTTCATAAAAGGAAGATGCCTCTGAACTTACTGTCATTGTGACTTATTTGTCAGTGGCAGAAGCAAAGTTTCCTATAAGGTTTTGGATTTTATGCATATTTTCTTGTAATAAGGTGACTAATCTCTTGTAATTCTTTTCTTTGCTCTTATACTCAACTCTTGGCCTGGAATGCTATAGCAACATTCCTCTTTGACTTACTTGTTTGTTGTACTGAGACCACAAATTTCATGGTCATATTAGTGAAGTTTAAGGCATTCAATATGAGCATCCTACCTTTTCTTTCACTTTATGATATTTTGTTGAATTGGCCTTCATTAGGAATTAGTGGATTCTTAATAAGTTCCAATAATAACAAAAATTATTTTTGCTCTCCGTTGTGAGAGGGCCTCAAGACAAAATTCATTTAAGGATCTAATTAAATCTAGGTCAATTCTTTCAATTTTTTTTTCTTACAATTACAGACTTGGCTATATGTTGTAACCTTCAAAAGGAGTACCCTCTGTCTCTGCTTACCTCCTTCCTTTGTCTCTGTTTCTCCTATGTTTCCAACTGACTTGAATCCCTTTATCCAATTGCTTTTTCCTGGTGTTCTCCTACACATAACTCTTTCAATTTGTGGGCCTTCCCATGGGGCAAGACATTTAGAGTTTCTTAATTAAGGTGCTGTTGCCATACTCATTCTACACCTTTGATCTTCACCATCCCCAAAATTTTTCCGTCTTTCTAACCATTACTTATGTTCCTTAATGCTAGGAATCTGGCTTTTAATGATTATCTCCAGTTTATTCTGTGTATATTTTATTTTCACATAGTTGCTGCATAATGTCTTTCCTATAAGACATAGAGCTCCTTGAGAGTAGGTATTGATTTTTACCTTTTATTCAATCCCCAACATGCTTCCTGGCACATAATAGGCTATGTAATAAGTACTTACTTATTGATTGTTTCAGGCACTCAATCTTCAATGCCCAATGGAATGAGAATACTTCTTCTTTTTCTAATTCTAATGGAACTAACTACCACCTCATAATGTTGTTTCATTTAAATTTATATATGATTAAGTAATCTCCACTGTGAGACTAGACAGGAATTAGTAATGCAGGGTAGTTTCCTTGAATGAGACAATTCAATAGTTACTCTCACTCCTTCATGGAATCAGGAGTAAAAAATTGCACACATAAAATGTCATTTCAATTTCTTTTTTTTTTCCCATTTGCCAGAGAGAAAAAAAAAATCCCCTTGTTATTTTTCTCATAACAGAAAAATAAATCCTAAAGTTATATTTAAATATTATTTAATTATACTGTGATTTAATTTGTTTGAGATCTACAATATTGGAAAAGTAGAAAACTCACTCTGTGGAAATGTGCTCTATAGTTCAGCTCATCTGTAAGTTATATTTTTGGTTGCCTTCCAGGTGAAAACCAAGTTAATTATACTCTGAAAATACAGACAGTAGGCAAAAGTATACTCTGTGGGATTTAATTTGGTGTTTTAAATTGGTGTTATGGAATGCTGTTATTTGCTATTATTTCTTATACAGTATGTATCTATAGCCATTTTTCTTAAGTGGATCAAACATTTCTACTTTGATAATTTTTTTTCTTAAATTCTTATATTACTGTTACATTATCCATGAATTAATAAATATATATGTAGATTAAAATATGTGTTTTATAATATATACAATTTATTATACATAAATATTTCTTTATATACAAAAATACATACATATGAGAAATACTGTATATTTTAAAATTATTTTACAAAATAACATTCCAATTCATTAGCATTCAAGCCATCTAAATCCTTAAACAAGTGGCCGAGAAAGGATACATGCAGTAAGGAAAATAATCATTTATAGAGCCTTTATTCTGTGCCAAGCATAATACTAAACACTTTACAAATATCTCATTTGTCATAGCCCTAGGAGGCATGATGATGATAATGATGATGATGATGATGATGATGATGATGATGATGCCCATTTCATGGTTAAGGAAACTTAAGTCACAGAGAAGTTAAATTACTTGCCTGGAGTCATACAACTAAAAACTGTATCAAGATGGATTTGAATGTCATTTTGCTTTCAGATCCACTGTTCTATCCATTGTGCTACCTGCGTCCACTCTTCAGAATGTCAAAAGCTCAGTATTTAAAGTTTAATTAAAGAAATAAAATCAAGACCAAAAAAAGATAGGGTGCTCAATCAAATCTTTCTTATCCTATTGGAGGTAGGATTGTGGTTGTTAGGCATGTCTTAATGTCTTATAAGAAAGACCATAATGTAGGAAGAACAAGGTCACCAATTTCATCCAGGACCATCTCCAGTTATGTTGACCTTTGTCTTGTTACTAGACTCCCATGACTCTTGGAGAATGAGACTGATGACTGCCTAGTTCTACCTTATTTAAATTCAATTTACATGAAAATCAAGATATTACACTTTAGATGTCATTAGTCTTCTTTGAGAAAGAAGGATCAACAGCAATCTGTGAGAAGTCGCAGCTGTCCTCTGGGAATTCAACCTACCAGTGTAAGTTGGGCAATGCTAGTATTTCTTCATTTTTTTCTTTTCCTTTTCTTATTCCTCCTTTTCTTCTTCCTCCCACTATTTCTGTGATTCAAAGAAAATTATGCACCTTTAAGTCTTATTTTTGTCTTCTTCAAAATGACAAAAATATTAGTCCTTAATTTAAAGACAAAATTAGATGCTATATACAATATACTTATAAATCTAAAGTGATGATGATGATTATGATGATGATGATGATGATGATGATGAAGTTTTTCATCATGCGGCTCATATTTGAAGTTTTCCCATCTTGAAAAGACTTGAAAATTTTTTTTTTATTATGTTGTAAATGACTCTTGCAAGCCTTTAGTCTTCTAATGAAATATCCACAGCCATCTCATAAGTTAGATGCTAATATTATCTTGGTATTACAGATAAGTAAAATGAGTCTGAGAGTGGGTCACAGACATAATAAATTTCTAAATAGGGATAGAAATTCAAATCATCCTTAATACAAGTCCAGTGTTCTAGTCTCTATGCCAAGCTGTCTCTCGATCAATCAACTGATCAATAATTTATTTTGTCTATTTGTCGAGTTCTGTACAATGTTCTTGCGATAAAAGTTTTATTTAAAGAATTATTTAAAAATTATTATTATCCTTCAAAGCTCCCTATCCATCCTTTCTTTGTTCTATATGCAAAGTCAATAAATATTCTCTCTAATCCTTCATCTATGTCACCTATAAAACCATTGAAAAAAAAAGTAAATTTTCAGATTTCACCCTCCAAGTAAATTTCAAAAAAAAAAAAATCTATTAAATCATAAATGTTATCATTTTCTTCTTCACACATTTTCCAAAAACACTATGAGATTATTGCCATCTTCTTACTGAAATACAGCTATATTATTTCTATACCAGGTCTCTTTCGGTCTGCTTCCCTGAGGACTACAACCATGGTTTTGTTTTTCCTAGCCCCCCCTCCCCAAACCAATCAATCAAACAAACACAAATAAAATTTTAAAAAATAAAAACCTTAATTGACATTATTCTCACTGGATACTGTTCTCCATATCTTCTTCCTTTTAAACCTTTATAAACATAGGATCTTTAACATCATTTAATTTCCTCAATAATGAATAGACTGACAGCTAGATATCATGATAAATTTTCCTGGAATTTGAATTATGCTGCTGATATAGTGTTAAAATGCACGTCCTTGACTTCTACTCATGTCAATATTTTCTTTCTTTTCCTAATAAACTTAACACAATGATAAATATCACAACATTATCAGTAATTTCTTCACTGCGCAAGAACTATACAATGCTCAATTTCTTATTTTAATATGAATAATCATTAATAAATTAATTTAATTAATATAATTTTAGGGGTCTTTACCTCAAAAGTAATAATGCTCAAAGCCAGAATATATGTACCATCTTTTCTATATATCTCTTCCCCAATTTTAGACATCATCTAATAAGCTGTCAAAATGATCTTCCTGTAACCTCCACAATCAAATAATATTTTCCAGTCAAGATTCTTCATAACCTGCCCCCTCAATTTTATACTTGTTTAACCTAATTACACACACACACACACACATATACTGTAATCTGTGACACAGACTTCCTTGATGTTCCTGAGACAATATATTCCATCTCCAGTTTTTCACTGGCTTTCCCCCATGCTTGTAATTCTCTCAAATAAGAGTATTCTTTGATTTCTAGAAAGAAGCCAAATTAAGGCACAGTTTCATAGATTGAGTTCAGGCAAATGAGATTTCCATTATTAGCAGATATTTAGCAAATGAAGACAAGAATTTTATTAGTTGTTTCAACCTTATCATTGTTCTTATTTTCATAGAAAAAAAAAGATAGAAAACATTCATTATTATAACTGTGTTGTGACTTCAAAATTTAAATATTTTGAGATTATCTAATTAAAGTAAATGATTTTTACATGGGAAAAAGATAAAAGAAACATTTCTTCAAAGATCTATTTTAAAATATTCTTCTTCATGACAAATCTAAATGTATTTATTCCTTAACTCTCCAGAAGAGAAAAAGAACACAAACAAGCAAAAAAACCTAGCATCTAACTATTTGATATAAAAATCTCAGAATCATACAAAATCAATTACTCCTTGAAGTCTCTTCAGCTAAAAGTTGATGGGGCTTATGACTAGTCTTCTATAAATTTTAGCAGGCTTGGGTTTTCAAAACCTAAAGGACTTTGATGAAATCAAGTAATTTCTCTAATCTCTGTTTTCTTATCTGTTAAATGAGAGAATCAGATTCTAAAAGATAAATTCTAATGTCTTTTCATACACTAGATCTATGATCTTATTATCTTTTCTCCCCATCTCCAACACTCCATATATATTTTCTCAAATAATGTTCCTATGCTTCTTCTGTGTAGCTCTTTGTTTGTCATATGTAACAGACTTCTTATGCCCACTCTTTGCCTTTCCATTGACAGCACTCCTGACTTACGGAAAAAAATACTGTTGCAAGGTTGTCTGAGTACCAAGGATGTGTAGAGTTAGGAACCAGTTTTAGTCAATAAACATTTCTTAAGCATTTACTATGTTCCAAACATTGTACTAAATGTTGGAAATCCAAAGAAAGGCAAAAGATTCTCAGTCTCGAAGAAATTTGCAGTCCAATGTGGGAGACATCATGCAAATGACTATGCAAATTGGAAATAATGAACAGAGAGAAGGCATTAGTATTGAAGAGGTTAGGGGAAACTTTCTACAGAAGATGGGATTTTAGCTGCGATTAAAGGAAACCAGGAAAGCAGGAAAACAGAGATGGGGAGGGAGAGAATTACAGGTATGGGGGAAAGCCAGTGACAACACTGGAGATGGAGTGTCTTATCTAAGGAACATCAAGGAGGCCTGTGTCATAGATTACAAAGTGTATATGTGTGTGTGTGTGTGTGTGTGTGTGTGTGTGTGTGTGTTGGTTGAAAAATTCTACAAATGGGGATGGAGGTAATGAAGAGTTTTGAATGGAAAATTGAAGGTTTTAAATTTGATTCTGCAGATGATAGGAAAATCATTTTGACAGCTCATTAGATAGTATCCTAGAGTTAGGAATGACTTGAGGTAGAGAAATTGAACAAAAGATGATTAAAATCATTGAGTTGTGAGGTGACAAGGGCTTACAGTAGAATGATTACAGTTTCAGAGAAAATAATGGAGTGTATATAAGAGATGTTTAAAAAACTGACAGGCCTTTGCAACAGATAGTGAGGGAGAAGGTGAGAGTTAGTCAGGAGTCAAGAATGACACTCATTTTGTGTACCTGGGGAGGATGGTGGTTCCTGAAAATAATAACATAGGAAGAGGAATGGGATTTTTAAGAAAGATAATGTTTTCTGCTTTATACATGCTTAGTCTATAGCATATCTATTCTAAAACACTTAATAAGCTCTTGGAGCTGTGAGAATGTAGGTCAGTAGAGAATCTGAGGATGGATAAGTGGTTTTGGCAATCACCAGCTTAGAGATTATTACATATATATGATCTACCGAGATCAGAAAAGTAAATGATGTAAAGAGGGAATAAAAAGACCAAGAACAGAGTCCCATGTGACACTCTTAGTTTAACCTGGATAAAAACCCATCATACAACACAGAGGAGTGATCAAAAGAACCAAGAGAAAAGAAGGTCTCCAAAACCTAGAGAAATGACAGTATAAAGGAAAAGAAGGTAATTAACAGTATCAAAGACTGTAAAGGCAAGAATGATAAGAACTGGTCAAAGGCTATATGATTTCACAAGAGATCATTAGTGACATTTTAGAAAGCAATTTGTTTGAATAATTATTTCTGAAGACAGGACTTTAAGTGGTTAGAAGAGTGTGAGAAGAGAGGAAGTGGAAGAATCTATTATAAATGTCCTTCTCAAGGGGTTTAGATAAAAAAAGAGAAATATAGAATTACAAATATCAGAGGTGGATGAATCAAATGAAAGATTTTTAGTAATGGAGGATTCAAAGGAATATTTATAAGTAGTAGGTGAACATCCACTACACAGGAAAAATTTAAGACAAGTCTTATTAGAGAGTAGTCATGAAAGAAAGAAAAAAAAATCTGTTCAAGATGTTGATATGGAGAAGTATCACTATTGTGGATAGCGGAATTTGCCTTGGCAAGAAGAAATAACTGTTCATGTTAGAAAGGGTTTCAAAATTAAATTGGAGACAAAAGAATTCTATGAGATGACAGGAATGAGACAAAAAGGAGGTTTAGCTTAGCGGCCTCAATTTTTTCAAGTGAAATAAGAGGCAATCATACAAGGTTTGAGGAGAGAAAATAACATTTGGAAGAGCTGTTGTGATCAATGAGATAGTGAGTAAATTGGAGGAAGGAAAACATAAGTAGTGTATGGTTAATGACCTGATGTAGAACTGAACTTATCTCCAGTTACCTCAAATACCTGGAAAAAATGAACAAATTTTAGAGCTACAGAACAGACAAAATGACAGAATGAAATATGTCTCCAACTGAGGACAGCCTGGCAAATTGACAGGAAGAGTCTACCATGCTAGACTGGGAACAGACCACAGCCCCACATGGGCTGCACCAGTACAGATCAGCAGCACAGACATGCCACAGCAGACCTCATGGGATTGAATCATTGGCAGCCATGGCAGTTTCAAGACTTCTCAACCTATATATGCCAAAAAGAAAGTAATAGGTAAGTAGGGAAATTTTTGGAACTAGGTGAGGTAAAAGAGTGGTCCAGTTTCTGCTCCCAGAGTGGTGGAGGTGGCAGTGGCTACTGCAGTGGCAGCTGCTTCCAGAGTTCCAGGCTCACATACATTGAGGGGACCAAGCAACTGTACAGAGAGCAATTGCAGGAATCTCTCTGCTGTCCCTGAGGCAGGATTCTCTTGCTTTGCCCTGCTTTAATTTGGATCACAGCCTTGGTAGCAGTCCTGACGTGAGGAGTAGCATTGGCAAGACAGAGCTTGTTGAGGCTGTAGAGAGGCAATCCTCCTCACAGTTCTGAGACAGGTGCTGAGAATTTGTTCTAAGAACAGCTGACCAAAACCACAGAAATTTGGGAAACAGAACTCTATTGGAAGCAGAGTTTTACTGTGGCAAAAAGTTCAAAAGTCAAGTAACTGGCAAAGTAACTGGCTACCAAAATGAGCAGAGGAAGAGAAATGAGACTATAGAGTCTTTTTTTATGCTAAAGAGGAATAAAATATAGAAACAGTAGAAAGCAACAAAATCAAAACTTCTGCATCAAATCAACATCCTCCAAGAAAAATATGAATTTGCCACAGGATGTGGAGGAGCTCAAGAAGGATTCTGAAAATCAAGTAAGAGAAGTAGAGGAACAATTGGGAAGAGAAATGAAGGTGTTACAAGAAAATGATGAAAAATGAGCCAACAGCTTGCTAAAGGAGACCCTAAATAGTACTGAAGAAAATAACACCTTAAAACAAAAGGTCCAAAAGCCAGTGGGGAGAAGAATGCTTTAAAAAGCATAATTGAGCAGATGGAAAAGATAGTTAAAATGGTCAATGGAGGAAACAATTCCTTCAAAGTTAGACTGGAGCAAATAGAAGTTAATGACTTTATGAGAAATCCAGATATTATAAAACAGATCCAAAAGAATGAAAAAACAGAAGACAATGCAAAATATCTCATTGGAAAAACCATTGACCTGGAAAATTGATCCAGGAAAGATACTTTGAAAATTATCAAACTACCTGAAAGCCATGGTTTAAAAAAAAGACCTAGACATCAGCTTTCAAGAAATTCTCAAGGGAAACTGCCCTGATATTCTAGAAGCAGAGAGCAAAATAGAAATCAAAAGAATTCATCAATCATCTCTTGAAAAAATCCACAAAAGAAAATTCCTAGAATATTATAGTCAAATTTCAGAATTCCCAAGTCAAGGAGAAGATACTACAAGGAGTTATGAAAAAAACAAGTTGAGTACTGTGGAAACAAAATCAGGGTAACACAAGATCTGGCAACTTCTACATTAAGGAATCAAAGGGCTTGGAATATGATATTCAGGAGGTCAAAGGAGCTAGGATTAAAACCAAGAATCACCTGCCCAACAAAACTGAATATAATACTTCAGGGGAAAATACGAACATTCAATGAAATAGAGGACTTTCAAGCATTCTTGATGAGAAGACCGGAGGTGGACAAAATTTGACTTTCAAATACGAGATTCAAGGGAAGCATAAAAATGTAAACAGGAAAGAGAAATCATAAAGAACTTATTAAAACTAAACTATTTACATTCCAATATGGAAAGATGATATTTGTAACTGATGAGACTTTTCTCACAATGAGGATAGTTGAAGAGAATATGTGTATGTGCATTTGTGTCAATATACACATATATGTATAAGTATATATGTATGTATAGGTGGGTGTATGTGTGTATACATGATGATAGAAGTGATAGCAGATTGAAAAAGCATGGTTTCAAAGGAGAAAATAGAATAAATGGAGGCTGTGATAGGATGGAGGGAAATATAATTAGTCTTTCTCAATATGACTACTATGGAAATGTTTTTGCATAACTACATATGTATGACCTATATTAAATTTATTCTCTTCCCAGGGTGGTGAGTGAGGAGTGAGGGAATTTGGAACTCAAATATTAAATGTTAAAATATCTACATACATATGCATGTCTGTATATTTGTGAACATGTATGCTTAGACAGAGGGCACAGGGTGAGTTGAATATGAAAGGATGATATCTAAAAAATGAAATTAAGAAGTGAGAGAGGAATATATTGGGAAAAGGGAAAAGGGAGAGATAAAATGGAGTAAATTATCTCACATAAAAGAGGCAAGGGAAAGCTATTACAATGGAGGGGAAGAACAGAGAGGTGAAAGAGAATGAGTCAGCTTTCCTTTCATTGGGTTTGGCTTAATGCAGGAATAACATACATACGCAATTGGGTATTTTACCCTACAGGAAAGTCGGGTAGAAGAGGATAAGGGGGCAGGGATGATAGAAGGGATAGCAGATTGAAAAGGGATGGTTTCAAAGGAGAAAATAGAATAAATGAAGGCTGTGATAGAATGGAGGGAAATATAGTTAGTCTTTCTCAATATGACTACTATGGAAATATTTTTGCATAACTATACATATCTAACCTTTTTTGAATTTCTTCTCTTCCCAGGGGGGTGGATGAGGAGTGAGGGAGTTTGGAACTCAAATGCTAAATGTTAAAATATATATAATATTTTATATATTTATTATATTTATATTTAACTGAAAAATAAGATATACTGGCAATGAGGTATAGAAATTGGATATAGAAACCCATCTTGCCCTACAACAAAGTAAGGGATAAGGGGGAGGCATAGCAGGGCATAAAAATATTTCAAAAAACAAAAGAAAAGAACATGGTTTAGTATCGCAAAGTAGATGCAGAGTGGTATGACAATAGATTGTTACCAGCTATGAAAAGTTCATATTTAATGAGAATAGAAATAGAGCATTTATGAGTCATGGTAACATCAGAAGGATTATCATCTTTGTGTGTGACTGAGGTAAGGTAAAGGAATAGGACATGTAAAATAAGCTGAAGAGCTCTGAAGATAGAGTGTTTGAGGGAGCATCAGTATATCTATTGAAGCCCTCTAGTGTATGGGTCGCTGTACCTTAAAATGTAAGGGTAGGCATGAAAGACTGTGAGTCAGAAACCGAACTCATTAAGGAAAAAAAACAAGAGTTATGGAGGCTGGAAGACAAAGGCTGCTAGGGTTTTGATTGGGTAGTTGATATGGGTTGAGTAAACTTCAAAATCAGAGAGGTAAAAATCTGAGAAGTTATTGTGATAGTTTTTTGGAGGATGATTGGCATAGGGAAGAGAACATAGATACGGAAAATAGGCTAGGAGAGTTATATAACCTTATACTGCACATTTCAGTCTAATGGTTTTGGGGACTTAGTGAAAAAACCCTCATCCTGTTTTCTATCCTTCTTCCAGGAAATTGTAGATTCTTTGCATCTTGCCTGTCACCTTCTGTTCCACCCTGCACCTCTTGACTCAATGTGTCAAGGCTCCAATGTTTGGATTTGTGAGGCTATACCAACAATTCAGTTCAGCTCAGCCCAGTCAAACTGAGCCTTATTCAAATTTTCAGGCTTCTGTGAAAATTTCTTCCTTCCTTCCTTCCTTCCTTCTTTTCATCTTTCCTTCTTCTTTCCTTCCTTAAAGTAATTCCATTACTACATTTTGAATTTAGACCATCTACATTTCTATCTCTCATTCAGAAAGTCTAATAACAATACAACTGGGGTAAAAATAGGTGAGAAAAGGATTAGTAAAAGTAACTAAATCATAGAAATATTGTGAGATATAATGCTGCTCATTTATAGTACTGTATCTCAATAGAAAAATACAGAGGACTTCTTTAGGGGGCAAACTTGTATCACTTGTAATTTTATAGCATTCATGTAATCTTATTTTTTTATTGTTCTTTCCATTTACATGATTTTACACATTGTGGATGTAATTTTCCTGCCTTTTCCCAGACTTTGTTGCTACAAGAAATTATGTAGACAAATGTATACAATACTAGACCTGGCATCAGGGAGATCTGAGTTCAAATTAGCCCTGAGACACTTAACTTGCTATTCAACCCCAGGCAAGTTACTTTAGTTTTCTTATCTGTAAAATGGGAATAATACTAGCATCTACCTCCCAAATTTGTAAGAATTAAATGAAATTGTATTTGTAAAGTGCTTAGGAGAGTGCCTGGTACATAGTAGGTGTTTAATAAATGCCCATTTCATTCCTCTGCTTACTTTTGTTTTACATCTTTACATTTTTCTCTGTACTTATCATATTCATCATTTTTTAAAGTACAATAGCATTCATATATCACAATTTGTTTGGCCATCACCCAAAAGGCTCCAACTTAGTTACTATTTTTTTGTTGCAAAAGGAAAATACTACTATAAATATTTTGATGTCTGGAAGGCCATTATAAACTTTTTTTTTTTCTCATCGACATCCTTGTGTTATACATCTAGAAGTGAAACAATGAAACCTGTCAAAGATATGTACATTTCAGTCGCTTTCACTGATTAATTTCAAATTGTTTTCTAGAATACCCAGACCAATCTATAATACCCAGCAATCTGTAGTGTGCCTGTCTTTCCACATCCTCTCCAAAATAGACTATTACTGACATTTGTTACCTTTGCCAGTTTTCTTAGAATGACACAAAATGAAAAT
>JAQQSV010001100.1:37508-75115 GCA_028646515.1 Pseudochirops corinnae
ATTTTATATGTGTTCATGCAGTTATATGTTTGCTTATATATGTATATTTGTAAGTATATTACCAAGTCTGTTCCCAAGTAGAACAAATAAATTTAAAATAGTCCTCTAAAAGGAATATTTTGAACTATTAACTAAAATATGGTAGAATACTTCAAACAACCAATCAACACTATAATTAATCCAAGCAAAATTGCTCTGAATTTTCATTTTGTGTCATTCTAAGAAAACTGGCAAAGGTAACAAATGTCAGTAATAGTCTATTTTGGAGAGGATGTGGAAAGACAGGCACACTACAGATTGCTGGGTATTATAGATTGGTCTGGGTATTCTAGAAAACAATTTGAAATTAATCAGTGAAAGCGACTGAAATGTACATATCTTTGACAGGTTTCATTGTTTCACTTCTAGATGTATAACACAAGGATGTCGATGAGAAAAAAAAAAAGTTTATAATGGCCTTCCAGACATCAAAATATTTATAGTAGTATTTTCCTTTTGCAACAAAAAAATAGTAACTAAGTTGGAGCCTTTTGGGTGATGGCCAAACAAATTGTGATATATGAATGCTATTGTACTTTAAAAAATGATGAATATGATAAGTACAGAGAAAAATGTAAAGATGTAAAACAAAAGTAAGCAGAGGAATGAAATGGGCATTTATTAAACACCTACTATGTACCAGGCACTCTCCTAAGCACTTTACAAATACAATTTCATTTAATTCTTACAAATTTGGGAGGTAGATGCTAGTATTATTCCCATTTTACAGATAAGAAAACTAAAGTAACTTGCCTGGGGTTGAATAGCAAGTTAAGTGTCTCAGGGCTAATTTGAACTCAGATCTCCCTGATGCCAGGTCTAGTATTGTATACATTTGTCTACATAATTTCTTGTAGCAACAAAGTCTGGGAAAAGGCAGGAAAATTACATCCACAATGTGTAAAATCATGTAAATGGAAAGAACAATAAAAAAATAAGATTACATGAATGCTATAAAATTACAAGTGATACAAGTTTGCCCCCTAAAGAAGTCCTCTGTATTTTTCTATTGAGATACAGTACTATAAATGAGCAGCATTATATCTCACAATATTTCTATGATTTAGTTACTTTTACTAATCCTTTTCTCACCTATTTTTACCCCAGTTGTATTGTTATTAGACTTTCTGAATGAGAGATAGAAATGTAGATGGTCTAAATTCAAAATGTAGTAATGGAATTACTTTAAGGAAGGAAAGAAGAAGGAAAGATGAAAAGAAGGAAGGAAGGAAGGAAGGAAGAAATTTTCACAGAAGCCTGAAAATTTGAATAAGGCTCAGTTTGACTGGGCTGAGCTGAACTGAATTGTTGGTATAGCCTCACAAATCCAAACATTGGAGCCTTGACACATTGAGTCAAGAGGTGCAGGGTGGAACAGAAGGTGACAGGCAAGATGCAAAGAATCTACAATTTCCTGGAAGAAGGATAGAAAACAGGATGAGGGTTTTTTCACTAAGTCCCCAAAACCATTAGACTGAAATGTGCAGTATAAGGTTATATAACTCTCCTAGCCTATTTTCCGTATCTATGTTCTCTTCCCTATGCCAATCATCCTCCAAAAAACTATCACAATAACTTCTCAGATTTTTACCTCTCTGATTTTGAAGTTTACTCAACCCATATCAACTACCCAATCAAAACCCTAGCAGCCTTTGTCTTCCAGCCTCCATAACTCTTGTTTTTTTTCCTTAATGAGTTCGGTTTCTGACTCACAGTCTTTCATGCCTACCCTTACATTTTAAGGTACAGCGACCCATACACTAGAGGGCTTCAATAGATATACTGATGCTCCCTCAAACACTCTATCTTCAGAGCTCTTCAGCTTATTTTACATGTCCTATTCCTTTACCTTACCTCAGTCACACACAAAGATGATAATCCTTCTGATGTTACCATGACTCATAAATGCTCTATTTCTATTCTCATTAAATATGAACTTTTCATAGCTGGTAACAATCTATTGTCATACCACTCTGCATCTACTTTGCGATACTAAACCATGTTCTTTTCTTTTGTTTTTTGAAATATTTTTATGCCCTGCTATGCCTCCCCCTTATCCCTTACTTTGTTGTAGGGCAAGATGGGTTTCTATATCCAATTTCTATACCTCATTGCCAGTATATCTTATTTTTCAGTTAAATATAAATATAATAAATATATAAAATATTATATATATTTTAACATTTAGCATTTGAGTTCCAAACTCCCTCACTCCTCATCCACCCCCCTGGGAAGAGAAGAAATTCAAAAAAGGTTAGATATGTATAGTTATGCAAAAATATTTCCATAGTAGTCATATTGAGAAAGACTAACTATATTTCCCTCCATTCTATCACAGCCTTCATTTATTCTATTTTCTCCTTTGAAACCATCCCTTTTCAATCTGCTATCCCTTCTATCATCCCTGCCCCCTTATCCTCTTCTACCCGACTTTCCTGTAGGGTAAAATACCCAATTGCGTATGTATGTTATTCCTGCATTAAGCCAAACCCAATGAAAGGAAAGCTGACTCATTCTCTTTCACCTCTCTGTTCTTCCCCTCCATTGTAATAGCTTTCCCTTGCCTCTTTTATGTGAGATAATTTACTCCATTTTATCTCTCCCTTTTCCCTTTTCCCAATATATTCCTCTCTCACTTCTTAATTTCATTTTTTAGATATCATCCTTTCATATTCAACTCACCCTGTGCCCTCTGTCTAAGCATACATGTTCACAAATATACAGACATGCATATGTATGTAGATATTTTAACATTTAATATTTGAGTTCCAAATTCCCTCACTCCTCACTCACCACCCTGGGAAGAGAATAAATTTAATATAGGTCATACATATGTAGTTATGCAAAAACATTTCCATAGTAGTCATATTGAGAAAGACTAATTATATTTCCCTCCATCCTATCACAGCCTCCATTTATTCTATTTTCTCCTTTGAAACCATGCTTTTTCAATCTGCTATCACTTCTATCATCATGTATACACACATACACCCACCTATACATACATATATACTTATACATATATGTGTATATTGACACAAATGCACATACACATATTCTCTTCAACTATCCTCATTGTGAGAAAAGTCTCATCAGTTACAAATATCATCTTTCCATATTGGAATGTAAATAGTTTAGTTTTAATAAGTTCTTTATGATTTCTCTTTCCTGTTTACATTTTTATGCTTCCCTTGAATCTCGTATTTGAAAGTCAAATTTTGTCCACCTCCGGTCTTCTCATCAAGAATGCTTGAAAGTCCTCTATTTCATTGAATGTTCGTATTTTCCCCTGAAGTATTATATTCAGTTTTGTTGGGCAGGTGATTCTTGGTTTTAATCCTAGCTCCTTTGACCTCCTGAATATCATATTCCAAGCCCTTTGATTCCTTAATGTAGAAGTTGCCAGATCTTGTGTTACCCTGATTTTGTTTCCACAGTACTCAACTTGTTTTTTTCATAACTCCTTGTAGTATCTTCTCCTTGACTTGGGAATTCTGAAATTTGACTATAATATTCTAGGAATTTTCTTTTGTGGATTTTTTCAAGAGATGATTGATGAATTCTTTTGATTTCTATTTTGCTCTCTGCTTCTAGAATATCAGGGCAGTTTCCCTTGAGAATTTCTTGAAAGCTGATGTCTAGGTCTTTTTTTTAAACCATGGCTTTCAGGTAGTTTGATAATTTTCAAAGTATCTTTCCTGGATCAATTTTCCAGGTCAATGGTTTTTCCAATGAGATATTTTGCATTGTCTTCTGTTTTTTCATTCTTTTGGATCTGTTTTATAATATCTGGATTTCTCATAAAGTCATTAACTTCTATTTGCTCCAGTCTAACTTTGAAGGAATTGTTTCCTCCATTGACCATTTTAACTATCTTTTCCATCTGCTCAATTATGCTTTTTAAAGCATTCTTCTCCCCACTGGCTTTTGGACCTTTTGTTTTAAGGTGTTATTTTCTTCAGTACTATTTAGGGTCTCCTTTAGCAAGCTGTTGGCTCATTTTTCATCATTTTCTTGTAACACCTTCATTTCTCTTCCCAATTGTTCCTCTACTTCTCTTACTTGATTTTCAGAATCCTTCTTGAGCTCCTCCACATCCTGTGGCAAATTCATATTTTTCTTGGAGGATGTTGATTTGATGCAGAAGTTTTGATTTTGTTGCTTTCTACTGTTTCTATATTTTATTCCTCTTTAGCATAAAAAAAGACTCTATAGTCTCATTTCTCTTCCTCTGCTCATTTTGGTAGCCAGTTACTTTGCCAGTTACTTGACTTTTGAACTTTTTGCCACAGTAAAACTCTGCTTCCAATAGAGTTCTGTTTCCCAAATTTCTGTGGTTTTGGTCAGCTGTTCTTAGAACAAATTCTCAGCACCTGTCTCAGAACTGTGAGGAGGATTGCCTCTCTACAGCCTCAACAAGCTCTGTCTTGCCAATGCTACTCCTCACGTCAGGACTGCTACCAAGGCTGTGATCCAAATTAAAGCAGGGCAAAGCAAGAGAATCCTGCCTCAGGGACAGCAGAGAGATTCCTGCAATTGCTCTCTGTACAGTTGCTTGGTCCCCTCAATGTATGTGAGCCTGGAACTCTGGAAGCAGCTGCCACTGCAGTAGCCACTGCCACCTCCACCACTCTGGGAGCAGAAACTGGACCACTCTTTTACCTCACCTAGTTCCAAAAATTTCCCTACTTACCTATTACTTTCTTTTTGGCATATATAGGTTGAGAAGTCTTGAAACTGCCATGGCTGCCAATGATTCAATCCCATGAGGTCTGCTGTGGCATGTCTGTGCTGCTGATCTGTACTGGTGCAGCCCATGTGGGGCTGTGGTCTGTTCCCAGTCTAGCATGGTAGACTCTTCCTGTCAATTTGCCAGGCTGTCCTCAGTTGGAGACATATTTCATTCTGTCATTTTGTCTGTTCTGTAGCTCTAAAATTTGTTCATTTTTTCCAGGTATTTGAGGTAACTGGAGATAAGTTCAGTTCTACATCAGGTCATTAACCATACACTACTTATGTTTTCCTTCCTCCAATTTACTCACTATCTCATTGATCACAACAGCTCTTCCAAATGTTATTTTCTCTCCTCAAACCTTGTATGATTGCCTCTTATTTCACTTGAAAAAATTGAGGCCGCTAAGCTAAACCTCCTTTTTGTCTCATTCCTGTCATCTCATAGAATTCTTTTGTCTCCAATTTAATTTTGAAACCCTTTCTAACATGAACAGTTATTTCTTCTTGCCAAGGCAAATTCCGCTATCCACAATAGTGATACTTCTCCATATCAACATCTTGAACAGATTTTTTTTTCTTTCTTTCATGACTACTCTCTAATAAGACTTGTCTTAAATTTTTCCTGTGTAGTGGATGTTCACCTACTACTTATAAATATTCCTTTGAATCCTCCATTACTAAAAATCTTTCATTTGATTCATCCACCTCTGATATTTGTAATTCTATATTTCTCTTTTTTTATCTAAACCCCTTGAGAAGGACATTTATAATAGATTCTTCCACTTCCTCTCTTCTCACACTCTTCTAACCACTTAAAGTCCTGTCTTCAGAAATAATTATTCAAACAAATTGCTTTCTAAAATGTCACTAATGATCTCTTGTGAAATCATATAGCCTTTGACCAGTTCTTATCATTCTTGCCTTTACAGTCTTTGATACTGTTAATTACCTTCTTTTCCTTTATACTGTCATTTCTCTAGGTTTTGGAGACCTTCTTTTCTCTTGGTTCTTTTGATCACTCCTCTGTGTTGTATGATGGGTTTTTATCCAGGTTAAACTAAGAGTGTCACATGGGACTCTGTTCTTGGTCTTTTTATTCCCTCTTTACATCATTTACTTTTCTGATCTCGGTAGATCATATATATGTAATAATCTCTAAGCTGGTGATTGCCAAAACCACTTATCCATCCTCAGATTCTCTACTGACCTACATTCTCACAGCTCCAAGAGCTTATTAAGTGTTTTAGAATAGATATGCTATAGACTAAGCATGTATAAAGCAGAAAACATTATCTTTCTTAAAAATCCCATTCCTCTTCCTATGTTATTATTTTCAGGAACCACCATCCTCCCCAGGTACACAAAATGAGTGTCATTCTTGACTCCTGACTAACTCTCACCTTCTCCCTCACTATCTGTTGCAAAGGCCTGTC
This sequence comes from Pseudochirops corinnae, assembly GCA_028646515.1. Classification (NCBI taxonomy): domain Eukaryota; kingdom Metazoa; phylum Chordata; class Mammalia; order Diprotodontia; family Pseudocheiridae; genus Pseudochirops; species Pseudochirops corinnae. Next base: position 43,715 of record JAQQSV010001100.1, read on the forward strand.
AGTTTTTTAAACATCTCTTATATACACTCCATTATTTTCTCTGAAACTGTAATCATTCTACTGTAAGCCCTTGTCACCTCACAACTCAATGATTTTAATCATCTTTTGTTCAATTTCTCTACCTCAAGTCATTCCTAACTCTAGGATACTATCTAATGAGCTGTCAAAATGATTTTCCTATCATCTGCAGAATCAAATTTAAAACCTTCAATTTTCCATTCAAAACTCTTCATTACCTCCATCCCCATTTGTAGAATTTTTCAACCAACACACACACACACACACACACACACACACACACACACATATACACTTTGTAATCTATGACACAGGCCTCCTTGATGTTCCTTAGATAAGACACTCCATCTCCAGTGTTGTCACTGGCTTTCCCCCATACCTGTAATTCTCTCCCTCCCCATCTCTGTTTTCCTGCTTTCCTGGTTTCCTTTAATCGCAGCTAAAATCCCATCTTCTGTAGAAAGTTTCCCCTAACCTCTTCAATACTAATGCCTTCTCTCTGTTCATTATTTCCAATTTGCATAGTCATTTGCATGATGTCTCCCACATTGGACTGCAAATTTCTTCGAGACTGAGAATCTTTTGCCTTTCTTTGGATTTCCAACATTTAGTACAATGTTTGGAACATAGTAAATGCTTAAGAAATGTTTATTGACTAAAACTGGTTCCTAACTCTACACATCCTTGGTACTCAGACAACCTTGCAACAGTATTTTTTTCCGTAAGTCAGGAGTGCTGTCAATGGAAAGGCAAAGAGTGGGCATAAGAAGTCTGTTACATATGACAAACAAAGAGCTACACAGAAGAAGCATAGGAACATTATTTGAGAAAATATATATGGAGTGTTGGAGATGGGGAGAAAAGATAATAAGATCATAGATCTAGTGTATGAAAAGACATTAGAATTTATCTTTTAGAATCTGATTCTCTCATTTAACAGATAAGAAAACAGAGATTAGAGAAATTACTTGATTTCATCAAAGTCCTTTAGGTTTTGAAAACCCAAGCCTGCTAAAATTTATAGAAGACTAGTCATAAGCCCCATCAACTTTTAGCTGAAGAGACTTCAAGGAGTAATTGATTTTGTATGATTCTGAGATTTTTATATCAAATAGTTAGATGCTAGGTTTTTTTGCTTGTTTGTGTTCTTTTTCTCTTCTGGAGAGTTAAGGAATAAATACATTTAGATTTGTCATGAAGAAGAATATTTTAAAATAGATCTTTGAAGAAATGTTTCTTTTATCTTTTTCCCATGTAAAAATCATTTACTTTAATTAGATAATCTCAAAATATTTAAATTTTGAAGTCACAACACAGTTATAATAATGAATGTTTTCTATCTTTTTTTTTCTATGAAAATAAGAACAATGATAAGGTTGAAACAACTAATAAAATTCTTGTCTTCATTTGCTAAATATCTGCTAATAATGGAAATCTCATTTGCCTGAACTCAATCTATGAAACTGTGCCTTAATTTGGCTTCTTTCTAGAAATCAAAGAATACTCTTATTTGAGAGAATTACAAGCATGGGGGAAAGCCAGTGAAAAACTGGAGATGGAATATATTGTCTCAGGAACATCAAGGAAGTCTGTGTCACAGATTACAGTATATGTGTGTGTGTGTGTGTGTAATTAGGTTAAACAAGTATAAAATTGAGGGGGCAGGTTATGAAGAATCTTGACTGGAAAATATTATTTGATTGTGGAGGTTACAGGAAGATCATTTTGACAGCTTATTAGATGATGTCTAAAATTGGGGAAGAGATATATAGAAAAGATGGTACATATATTCTGGCTTTGAGCATTATTACTTTTGAGGTAAAGACCCCTAAAATTATATTAATTAAATTAATTTATTAATGATTATTCATATTAAAATAAGAAATTGAGCATTGTATAGTTCTTGCGCAGTGAAGAAATTACTGATAATGTTGTGATATTTATCATTGTGTTAAGTTTATTAGGAAAAGAAAGAAAATATTGACATGAGTAGAAGTCAAGGACGTGCATTTTAACACTATATCAGCAGCATAATTCAAATTCCAGGAAAATTTATCATGATATCTAGCTGTCAGTCTATTCATTATTGAGGAAATTAAATGATGTTAAAGATCCTATGTTTATAAAGGTTTAAAAGGAAGAAGATATGGAGAACAGTATCCAGTGAGAATAATGTCAATTAAGGTTTTTATTTTTTAAAATTTTATTTGTGTTTGTTTGATTGATTGGTTTGGGGAGGGGGGGCTAGGAAAAACAAAACCATGGTTGTAGTCCTCAGGGAAGCAGACCGAAAGAGACCTGGTATAGAAATAATATAGCTGTATTTCAGTAAGAAGATGGCAATAATCTCATAGTGTTTTTGGAAAATGTGTGAAGAAGAAAATGATAACATTTATGATTTAATAGATTTTTTTTTTTTTGAAATTTACTTGGAGGGTGAAATCTGAAAATTTACTTTTTTTTTCAATGGTTTTATAGGTGACATAGATGAAGGATTAGAGAGAATATTTATTGACTTTGCATATAGAACAAAGAAAGGATGGATAGGGAGCTTTGAAGGATAATAATAATTTTTAAATAATTCTTTAAATAAAACTTTTATCGCAAGAACATTGTACAGAACTCGACAAATAGACAAAATAAATTATTGATCAGTTGATTGATCGAGAGACAGCTTGGCATAGAGACTAGAACACTGGACTTGTATTAAGGATGATTTGAATTTCTATCCCTATTTAGAAATTTATTATGTCTGTGACCCACTCTCAGACTCATTTTACTTATCTGTAATACCAAGATAATATTAGCATCTAACTTATGAGATGGCTGTGGATATTTCATTAGAAGACTAAAGGCTTGCAAGAGTCATTTACAACATAATAAAAAAAAAATTTTCAAGTCTTTTCAAGATGGGAAAACTTCAAATATGAGCCGCATGATGAAAAACTTCATCATCATCATCATCATCATCATCATAATCATCATCATCACTTTAGATTTATAAGTATATTGTATATAGCATCTAATTTTGTCTTTAAATTAAGGACTAATATTTTTGTCATTTTGAAGAAGACAAAAATAAGACTTAAAGGTGCATAATTTTCTTTGAATCACAGAAATAGTGGGAGGAAGAAGAAAAGGAGGAATAAGAAAAGGAAAAGAAAAAAATGAAGAAATACTAGCATTGCCCAACTTACACTGGTAGGTTGAATTCCCAGAGGACAGCTGCGACTTCTCACAGATTGCTGTTGATCCTTCTTTCTCAAAGAAGACTAATGACATCTAAAGTGTAATATCTTGATTTTCATGTAAATTGAATTTAAATAAGGTAGAACTAGGCAGTCATCAGTCTCATTCTCCAAGAGTCATGGGAGTCTAGTAACAAGACAAAGGTCAACATAACTGGAGATGGTCCTGGATGAAATTGGTGACCTTGTTCTTCCTACATTATGGTCTTTCTTATAAGACATTAAGACATGCCTAACAACCACAATCCTACCTCCAATAGGATAAGAAAGATTTGATTGAGCACCCTATCTTTTTTTGGTCTTGATTTTATTTCTTTAATTAAACTTTAAATACTGAGCTTTTGACATTCTGAAGAGTGGACGCAGGTAGCACAATGGATAGAACAGTGGATCTGAAAGCAAAATGACATTCAAATCCATCTTGATACAGTTTTTAGTTGTATGACTCCAGGCAAGTAATTTAACTTCTCTGTGACTTAAGTTTCCTTAACCATGAAATGGGCATCATCATCATCATCATCATCATCATCATCATCATTATCATCATCATGCCTCCTAGGGCTATGACAAATGAGATATTTGTAAAGTGTTTAGTATTATGCTTGGCACAGAATAAAGGCTCTATAAATGATTATTTTCCTTACTGCATGTATCCTTTCTCGGCCACTTGTTTAAGGATTTAGATGGCTTGAATGCTAATGAATTGGAATGTTATTTTGTAAAATAATTTTAAAATATACAGTATTTCTCATATGTATGTATTTTTGTATATAAAGAAATATTTATGTATAATAAATTGTATATATTATAAAACACATATTTTAATCTACATATATATTTATTAATTCATGGATAATGTAACAGTAATATAAGAATTTAAGAAAAAAAATTATCAAAGTAGAAATGTTTGATCCACTTAAGAAAAATGGCTATAGATACATACTGTATAAGAAATAATAGCAAATAACAGCATTCCATAACACCAATTTAAAACACCAAATTAAATCCCACAGAGTATACTTTTGCCTACTGTCTGTATTTTCAGAGTATAATTAACTTGGTTTTCACCTGGAAGGCAACCAAAAATATAACTTACAGATGAGCTGAACTATAGAGCACATTTCCACAGAGTGAGTTTTCTACTTTTCCAATATTGTAGATCTCAAACAAATTAAATCACAGTATAATTAAATAATATTTAAATATAACTTTAGGATTTATTTTTCTGTTATGAGAAAAATAACAAGGGGATTTTTTTTTTCTCTCTGGCAAATGGGAAAAAAAAAAGAAATTGAAATGACATTTTATGTGTGCAATTTTTTACTCCTGATTCCATGAAGGAGTGAGAGTAACTATTGAATTGTCTCATTCAAGGAAACTACCCTGCATTACTAATTCCTGTCTAGTCTCACAGTGGAGATTACTTAATCATATATAAATTTAAATGAAACAACATTATGAGGTGGTAGTTAGTTCCATTAGAATTAGAAAAAGAAGAAGTATTCTCATTCCATTGGGCATTGAAGATTGAGTGCCTGAAACAATCAATAAGTAAGTACTTATTACATAGCCTATTATGTGCCAGGAAGCATGTTGGGGATTGAATAAAAGGTAAAAATCAATACCTACTCTCAAGGAGCTCTATGTCTTATAGGAAAGACATTATGCAGCAACTATGTGAAAATAAAATATACACAGAATAAACTGGAGATAATCATTAAAAGCCAGATTCCTAGCATTAAGGAACATAAGTAATGGTTAGAAAGACGGAAAAATTTTGGGGATGGTGAAGATCAAAGGTGTAGAATGAGTATGGCAACAGCACCTTAATTAAGAAACTCTAAATGTCTTGCCCCATGGGAAGGCCCACAAATTGAAAGAGTTATGTGTAGGAGAACACCAGGAAAAAGCAATTGGATAAAGGGATTCAAGTCAGTTGGAAACATAGGAGAAACAGAGACAAAGGAAGGAGGTAAGCAGAGACAGAGGGTACTCCTTTTGAAGGTTACAACATATAGCCAAGTCTGTAATTGTAAGAAAAAAAAATTGAAAGAATTGACCTAGATTTAATTAGATCCTTAAATGAATTTTGTCTTGAGGCCCTCTCACAACGGAGAGCAAAAATAATTTTTGTTATTATTGGAACTTATTAAGAATCCACTAATTCCTAATGAAGGCCAATTCAACAAAATATCATAAAGTGAAAGAAAAGGTAGGATGCTCATATTGAATGCCTTAAACTTCACTAATATGACCATGAAATTTGTGGTCTCAGTACAACAAACAAGTAAGTCAAAGAGGAATGTTGCTATAGCATTCCAGGCCAAGAGTTGAGTATAAGAGCAAAGAAAAGAATTACAAGAGATTAGTCACCTTATTACAAGAAAATATGCATAAAATCCAAAACCTTATAGGAAACTTTGCTTCTGCCACTGACAAATAAGTCACAATGACAGTAAGTTCAGAGGCATCTTCCTTTTATGAAATTGATGTGTCTGGAATGCTTTAACAGAGGTAGCATGGTGTAGGGCACTGGTTCTCCTAGTGATGTATGGGAAACCTTGGGGATTCAAAAGAACCTTTCATGGGGTCTGCAAGGTCATAACTATTTTCATTAAAATTCAAATATTTTAATTAAAATTAATTTTGGTAGATATAGTACTTAAATTCAAAAGTCCTTTGGCATTCTCAAATAATTTTAAGAACTTAATGAGGCTGAAAGACTAAAAGAATTGAAAACCCCTGGCAAAAAGGATAATAATCTAAACCTGGAGTTTGAATCTTGTCTCAATAACTGGCTAAGTTATTTTAAGTCTTTGATTCTCAACTTCCTCATTTGAGTTTGAGTCAATGATGCTTAAGTGCCCTTTCAGCTCTGAATCTATGCTCCTATTATTTTGTTGATCAGCCCATCTGTAATAATGCAGTTTTATTTCAAATAATAGCTGGATTTCAATCAATCAATGAACATTTATTAATCTCCTACAATCACTTTCCTATGAGAGACACAAAGGAAAAAGAGAAACAGTCCTGACCCAAGAACTTTATGATCTATGAAACTCAATTTCAGACTTTAACGTCTTGGCAAGTTGTTCTCTTTCCTAAATCTACCCTTCCAATATGAAAAAATTCAGGGAGATGGAAGGATATGAAGAGACAGAAGAGATTCCACATCTATATCAATTTGTTGGAGAACAGAACAACATGACTGTATAAACAAATGCTATTTAAGTAGTAATATTAAGTTCTCTCTGCTGAGGAGTTCCAAAAATGTTTGTTAAAATATGATACACAATCTCCACTGTTTTCCTAAGGACTAAATGCTGAATATGATGAAAAGATAATAGATTTTGAGTTGGAAGAGACTATGGAGGCCAACTGATATAAATACCTTATTTTACAGATGAAGAAATTGAGGACTAGACAAAAGTACCTTACCTGAATACACAGTAACTTCCAATGCTTTTTAATTTTGATGGTGCCTCATACACCAATAAAAGATATTGTCAGAAAAAAAAATCCTAGAAAGTATTGCTGAATATCATTATGTGATTGTCCAGAAACTATAAAGTTTAACAACACAGGTTATATGTTTATCTCTGTTACCCTGAAAACAAGGTCTTAAACAGAAAATGGTGAATTTACAAAGTGAACAGATTCTTAGGAAGATGACACATGAAAAATCAGTTTGGATTTGTGGACCATGCCTTGAGAACTTGTAGAATTTGGCCAAATCTGCTATATAACTTAGAAATGTTAGTATACATATAATTGCCAGGTTACTAGTGAAATTGGTTGAAAAACTTTGAACCGAAGAGAGAGCAAGCAGAAGAAAATGACTCACAAGTATGTTCTGAGCTTAATGCAGATATTGTATTGGAAAAATATCAAGAGTATTAGTATCATAGGAAATGCTGTTGAAGAGAAGAGTCAACAATAACATCCATGACCTTAGATGTCTGTACACATACGTGCAAAGAATTAATAATAAGAACATAAATTGGAATGTCTAACGTAAAATGTCTCATTTGGCCTCAAAGAAATCCTTGAGATAAGGTGCGAGAGACCTTATGAATGAAATATAGATATGGTAGGGTTTAAAAAAAAATAATATGGCAAATAAATATGAGGTAAAATATCGCTATACATTAGCAACTTTCTCATTTAAAGAAATGTATGAAAATAAGCAGGTTATTTTTTTTTTAAGATAACAGATAAAGAAAGAAAATTGGGATTGTCCTTAGAAAGTAATATAGACAAAATGGTACATGGGTATAATAACAGGTCGAGAATACTTCACTTTATTGGGAATTTACTGTATCTTACTCACAGGTTGTTTCTGCTAACCTGGGTGAGTGAGTTCACCACTGTCTGAACGAATATCCTCATCTGAAGAAGAGAATAATAATAGCACCTACTTCCCAAGGTTGTCATGATTAAATTCAATCATAATTTTAATATAGTTAACAATGTGCCTAGAACACTGTAAGTACTGTGGAAATACTAGTTATGATTATTATTATTGAAGGAAAATAAGTTGATATCTAATTTAACTGTTCAAATAATCTCTTCTGTGGGAAATATTATTCCATATGGGATTACTATCAATAGAAATACACTCATTATTGAAGTAGAGATTTTTGGAATCTTGGGATTATATGACCTCATTGTAGACTTGTCCTGAGAGGTGATTTTGCAAAGTCTAATCCACATTATAGGTTTTGAAATAATAGATTTTAAATGTTTAGGGGAAGGGTATGGTATGAGTCTAAATTCTAAGGACAACTTGGCACAAAGAAGGAGTAGAGAAGGGGCCACAAAATTAAAATTTGTTGCAGAAATAAATGACTTGGATGAATGAGAAAATGGAAATCAATACAAAGAAATCTGTGTGGATGTATAGGAAATTCATTGGCAAATGTAGATTGAAAAGGGACATAAAAGGGAAAGATAGAGCAAAGAAGATTAATACAAAAACTGGCATTATTATTTTAAACAGTTGTGGCAGCAGACCTAAAATGCAAAATGATCTAAGTCTGGCAAGGAATGCTAAAAGTAACAAAAACAATTTGTCTAGATATGTGTAGGATGAGAAAATAAATTGAATTCTATTCTTTAAATATTTATTAAGCGCCTATTATTTTTCTTTTAATATATTTAAAGTTAGTAGACAGTCCAAAAACTTTGTTATCCTTAGTATCGTTTGCCCCTTTCCACCATCTTTCTTCTAAATAAGTACATAGACTCATTAATCCATGCACATTTACATACATACACATTGACAAAAATAAACACATATGTACACGGATATATTTTTACACTCATTGATGGGTTGCCATGGCAAGAAATAAAGTCATCAACTGGTCAGTTTATGATAATAAGCTTCTAAATCCTTATATAAGCTTGTCCTTAGAGAGCAGAAACAATTTCTTCCTAAAACTTGTGCAAAGCTTTTCTAGCATAATAGATCCTAAATAATCTTAATATCCACTTAATGCTTTTGATGCTTCAGGGTCATTTTTTTTTTTTGCACCACAATTAAAATCAGGGCAGGACATTGTTGAAATAGCAAAGAAGAAAATTAGATCATTCCTTGGTGACAACAAAGGATTAGTGATGCATAAGCCTTATTGGCATCCTTGCAATTTCATATTAAAAGTGTGGAAATTTTTCAAGCCTCTTGAATGGGAGCATCAGTAAAGGAAATGGCTAAACATTCTTTTTTTTTTATATTTAAAGGCAGAGAATAAGACCCACAAATGCTGGATCAGTGACCCAGATCTTTGGCAAAATTCTAGATGATATTAAAAGGACGATTTTTTGAGCACTTAGAGAGAGAGGTAGTGAAGACTAAGATAACATGGCTTCATTCAGACCATCCCAATTTAACTTGGTTACATTTTGTAGTAAGCTTCTTAAATTGCTTAACTGATAGAATACTATAAAAACAATTTCTTGTGCTATCTTTCTACATAATGCAAAGTAAAGCAGTCCAGGTGACAACAGAAATCAGGGGATTCAAGAAAGGTTGAATGAAAGTGAGAACAATCTTTAATATCTCTTTGCCAAACCAGAGTGCCTAGAACAAATATTATTAATTTCCTGAATTACTTGCATTAAAACTTAGGTGCCATTCTGCTCAAAATTTCTGATGATGCAAAGTATAGTTACAGATAGAGTTAAGATCCATACAATTTCAGTCATTTATATTGACAGGACAAATTTAAAAAGATAAAATTTAGTGGGGATTAATGTCCACTTGGATTCAGATGTGAATTTCAGGCTTAAGAGAATGTGTCAAGATTAGAACTCTTATGTAAAAGGGGCATGGTAGAGGAATTATAGGAGATTCCACATTTAAAATGAATTAATGCTATGGAATTACTGTAAAAATGACTAAAATTATTTTATATTCCATTTTAAAAGGTACAGTGTCCACAATTTGGGGCATGACAGTTTTGAACTCTGTTATGGTAAGGCAACATTTAGAGCATTTCACTTAGTACTTCTATTTTTCTATGGTCATTGGCACAGTGGAACTCATACAGAGAAAAGTAACAAGAAGGCTTAAGGGTCAAAGTAGAGCATTCTGCAGACTATGCTAGGCAACCTGGTTTCTATTATAAAAGAAATCTAAGTTGGTTGAGGATTATGAAAATATTAACTAATATTTTATCACCCATTTGTGAATCTCTTTACAAATGTAATCTGCTTTTATTCTCACAATAATCCTTGGAGGTAGGTGGCATCTATTGGCATCCACATTTTACAGATGAGAAACTTGAAGTAGATAGAAGATAAGTGACTCACTGAAGGTCACATATCTAGTAAATAGCAGACAATAGATTTGAAATTGATTCTTTCTGACTTCAAGGCCAGTGCTCTATCTACTGGTCCATGTAGCTGCTCTAAGACAAAAAGACAGCTTTAGCAAGAAGTTGATTCAAGCTCAGAAATTAAAGGAACATCTGCAATGTATTATTTTAGCTAGCTGCATGTTAAGGATGAGTTATTTTAAACATATCATCATAAGGTTGTAGGGTGAGATGGCACAGGAAGAGAAATGATGTCATTAATGTTACAAATTAATATATGATTTATACCCCACACCTGTAGAGAGGACACTGATGAAAATATAACAAAAAGAATGATCATGTGGACGCAGGCTGAGCAGAATTTGAGATAAGATGAACCTGGGATGAACTAGAACATTGTTGCACAGGTACAGTGTACAGTTACCAAAATGATAAAGTTTAGATTTTAGATTGGGATTCTATAAGGCTACACAATTTCAAGGAGAAAAAATGAGGCAGACTTTTGACAGGGATATTTTTTTTTAAAGTAAACATGGAGGAATTAAGCTATGTCTCAGAAAATCATGGGATAATTAGATCATGGAAGGTAGAATAATACATATATAGATGTACCCCGTCGAGGACTTGAGCTTGCATGTCCACACAAGCATGTTCCTACAGCTTTAGCAAGGTATAACTATGCTCCAGAAAACATTCAGATAAATCATAAACCCAGTTATTGCAGCTGTTTTTTTTTTCATTATTCTTCAGGGAATAAATTGATTCAAACAATGCCTGTGAAACTTTTCAGCTTGTAACAGTCTTGCTGATTCTACCATAATAGCAATTCTCACATGAGTCATATAAAATTTCCAGTCATAATGGCCTAATTTGATCCAGAAAATGACATTTCCCCCTCTCACTCTCATGCCTTTGCTGAGAATTCTCTTCTTGGCCTGGAAAGCCCTAACTCCTCACTTCCCTAAATTTGCTCAAATCTAATAGAATATTTGGAAAATTTTCCTCATTCCTTTAATTCTTAGGGTTTACTCTTTTCTCTTCAAATCATAATTTATATATTTATTTGTTTGTATATTGATAAGTAATGGGCACAAGGGAACCCATTCAAAAAGCATTTCCTTTTGTATAAAAAGACCACCCCTCTAGGGTAAAAGGAATGATATATAGTTTCAGCAATTAGTTACTTTTCTGAATTCAAAATGCAAAATGCAAAAATGAATCTTTTGACCCACAGCGTGGTCTGGTCCCTGTCCCAAGGAGAGCAGAGGTGGCTGCAGGGCTGGTGGTGGGAGCAATAGTGGTTGCTTCCAGAGTTCCAGGGCCACAGATGGTGGCAGAACCAAGGAAATTATCAGAGGGCAATTGTAGGAACCTCTGTGTTATCACAGAGACAGGATTCTCTTGCTTTGTCCTGCTTGGATTTAGGTTACCATCCCGGGTACCGGTCCTGGGATGAGATGGAGCACTGGTGTGGCAGACATTTGGTGGCAATGGAGAAGGAGTCCTCCTTACAGTTCAAGGAGAAAATATTACAAACTGCCAAGAAGAAACAATTTAAATACTGTGGAAACACAATTAGGATAACCCAGGGTCTAGCAGCTTCTACATTAAGGGAACAAAGACCATGGAATATGATATTCTGGAGATCAAGGGAGCTAGGATCAAAATCAATAATCACCTACCCAGCAAAATTGATTATAATGTTCCAAGGGAAAATATGTTCGTTCAGTGAAGTGGAGGACTTTCAAACATTTTTGCTGAAAAAACCAGAACTGAAAAGAAAATTTGACACTCAAATACAAAAAGCATGAGAAGATAAACATGGAAAAGAAATCATAAAGAACTTATTAAAGTTGAACTATTTATATGCCAACATGGAAAAACGATAATTGTAACTACTGAAATTTTTCTCAGTATGAGGATAGGTGAAGGGAATACAAATGTATATATACATATACATACACATAGGTCTATATAGGAGGGTTTATATATGCCTACAAACACATATCTCAGTATGTGTATATATGAGTACATAGAGGGAACAGGATCAATTGAATAGGAAGGGATGCTACTCTAAAAGGTGAAATTCTGAGGTGGAAGAGGATTAGAATAAGAAGAGACTGGGAGAGACAGAATGGGGTTAATCATCTCATATAGAAGAGGCAAGGGTTAATTGTTACAATGGAGAGGAAGAACAGGAAGGCAAGAGAGAAAAGGCTCAATCTTACTCTCATTGAATTTGGCTTAAGGAAGGAATGACATAAAGTCTAACTGGGTATCTTGCCACAGGAGAGTAGGGGGATGGGGATGAGAGGTGATATGACAGAGGGGAGGGCAGAGTGGGAAGGAGAGTTGCTGGAAGTACACACTTCTGTCATGGGACAGGGACAGAGACAGAGTAGAGAATAGAAAAAGGGGGGGTGGAATAGGAAGGAAGGACATATAATCAGTCTCTCATAATATGCTCACTCTGGAGATGTACTGTGTAATTACACATGTACAGCCTGTATTTAATTGCTTGTCCTTCTAGTGGGGGTGGGTGATGAGGAAGAAATGAATAGAATCTAGAATTTAAAGTTCTATAATCAAATGTTAAATATTTACATATATATGTATATATGTATTATTATTATTATTATTATTATTATTATTATTATTATTCACTATATACAAATAGGAATTAAGATATACAGGCACTGGGGTAGGGAGATCCATCCTGTCCTGCCGGAAAGTCAGAGGGATGAGGGGGAAGACACAAGAGAGAGCAGATTGGGGTAGGGGTTATACAGTGGGATGGCTGTTTTGAGGTGTTGAGTAGGGTAAAAATGGGTACAAAATTTGTAACTCAAAATCTCATAGAAATGGATGATGTAAACAAGAAAATAAATAAATAAATTTGTTAAGGATAACACAAGATCTAGCAGCTAACATATTAAAGGGTCAAAGGGCTTGGAATGTGATATTAAGCAAGTGAAAGGAGCTAGGATTAAAACAGAGAATAACCTACCCAGAAAAACTGAGTATAATACTTTAGTGGAAAATATGAATGTTCAATGAAATATAGAACTCTCAAACATTCTTAATGAAAAGACCAGAGCTGAACAGAAAATTGAACTTTCAAATACAAGAAGCAAGAGAAGCATGAAAAGTTAAATAGACAAGACAAATAATTAGGAACTTATTAAAATTGAACTGTGTACATTCCTACGTGGAAAGACAATACATATAGTAGTTTTAAAATTCTGTGCTTCTAAGATGAAATTCTGACTTTTCCTCTTTTCAAAACTGTGTGCATTTAAGAAAGATTTTTCTTATAACTATGGTTCAGTTTTCTTTTGTGTAAAATGAAATAATTGGACAGCAAAATGTTTAGGTACCTGTCTCAGACTAAACCTATGATCTAATGATTTACTGCATAAAATTCCCTCACTTTCTTTAGTTTATCTTTATATGATTATGTTTTTTTCCTCCAGTTTTCTATATCCTTCTAGTACTTTCTCCTTGCAGACTGCCTTCCACCTTCTCCATATACTTTATCTATATCTTGCTATTTATGTATTTTCTACTTTATTAGAATATCAGCTCCTTGAGTGCAGAATCTGTTCCTGCATTTCTTTATATTCACAGCTCCTAGATTTTTGCCAGCCATATGATAGGTACTGAATAAATGTTAACAAATCTTTAAAAGATTTAAGAACTTTGATCAACACAACTGAAAATTCTGGAGGATCATAGTAAAATATACAATCCACCCCCATACAGAAAAATGATGGTTTCGATGTTTGTTTATAGATGTGAATAATACAAGAATTTTGTGGATTGAGAAGATTTTTTTGGTTTTTATTTTTTTTTATTTGAGGAAAGAAGGAGAGGGAGAAGGGAGGGAAAGAGAGTGAATAATTTTTTGTTGAAATTATTTTTTTAAAAGAAACACTCATTGTCTAATTAACTGATTGAGTCACCTTACTACCGTTTTTATACTCTTCCATACATATCTAAGTGACCATATAACCTCTGAAAAGTTATATTAAATGGGGCACAATATTTTCTACATGGAATCAGTCAGGATAGATATACAATTATTCATTCTGGACTAGATAATTCTGCTAATACAGTTCGGAATCCCATTAAATTTTGTGGGTTTCACATCATATTGTTCACTCATATTGACATCTTAGTTAAAAGTGTATTTCTTTATTCAGATGGTCCACGCCTTATCATGTTTTGTCTTTCCTGTACTTGGAGGATTATTTTTGTTTTAATTTGAATGCAAGATATGGCACTATATTAACATGCATTAAATTTTTTCTTATGACTTTTGAACAACTATTCCATTTAGTTATTTTATTTTAAAATTTTAATTCTACATATGATCTCATCCATAGAACTCTGATTCTGAAATATATTGCCTCTCCAAAACCAGATAAAAATATCATATATTCATTCAAGAAGGCATTAATTAAAATGAGAACCACAATGAGGATGACTTTTAACCTATAGCAAATGAGCAAATACATATCCCAAAATATGACATTAATCGATAATCTTCAATCATAGTTTTAAAATCAAATCTTATTTTATTTTAATTTTTAATTGTTCACTTTCTCTCTCCCCTATCCCCTTACTCATTGCGAAAGAAAAAAAAAAGATAAAGAAATATGTAATAAATATGCATACTCAAACAAAACAAATTCTGACACTAGCCATTGACAAAAATGTTTGTCCAATTGTGCCTTTTGAAGCACTTACCCTTTCTCAGGAGAGATAGTAGTCTTGATTATTGGTTATTTTAAACTGTTCTTGGTCATTACTTTATTGGAGTTCAAAAGCCAGTTGTTGTGTGTTGTTGTTATTGTTGCAATTTTCCTATTATATAAATTGTTCTCCTAATTCTGCTCACTTTACAATGCATCAGTTCAAACATGTCTTCACAGTTTTCTCTGAAACTATCCTTTTTCATTATTTTATAGGACAGTAGTACTCTATTGCATTCATGTATCATAACTGATTCAACCATTTCCCATGGAACCATTTTAATTTGCATAACTACACATGTAATACCTAAATTAAATTGATTGTCTTCTCAGTGAAGGTGTGTAAGGAGGGAAGAAAGTACTTTTACAGTCTTCATTGCATGTGTAATATTGGCTAAATCACTTTACCTCTCTTTTTCCTGGTCTCTAAATTGGGCAAAACAATTGTTTTATTCCTTCTCACTCTAAATCTTTTGAACCCACCATCAACTGTTACATGTAATTTTATTTGAATGCTATATACATGACCTCTCTCTTCATATATTCATGTCCTGCCATTCTGTTGACTTCTTGATTTCTGAAGACCTTCCCACACTAGGTCCTATTCCCTTACTCTTCCTCCCTTCCTGCCAAATCATGGGATATTTTGCTTACTGTTTTCCTTTTTCTTTTTAAAAATCTGCACTTTCAGCTTCAAATTGTTGTTTATTCTAATATGGTTTGGTGGGGCCTTATTTTCATCTTCCTGTTACTAATTTCAAGGTCTACTATTTTTCATGATGTTTTACCATGGTTCTGACTAGTACCATAGTTTTCTGTTTGTGTCATATCTCTTCCTCACTAGACTAAAAGATCTAGGAGCAAATGGAATATATTCATTATAGGTTTATATCTCTCCTAACACACAGCAGTGTTATGTGTACAATAAGCACTTGATGAAGGTTGGTTAAAAGGGATTGAATACATAGGATTTTTATTTCTCATTTATGTATAGCCTAGAAGGAATAAAATGTACAGAACAATTGTTAAAAAGAAGAAAATTTTAAGGATTATATGTGTGTTTATATGTTTTGAATTGCCTGTTGTTTTTATTTATGATGTCTATTCTTTTAAGCATTTGGTTGGTAAGAAGAAGAAAAAAAAGTATCTTTTAGCTAAAAAGTTGTATGATGTCTTTCCCCATCACATATATAAGAGGTGCTCACTAACTTGTTGAATCATGAACTAAAGGTGCTATTATTTTGTATTTTACAAAATGTCCATATAAACATTTTCTTTTAATAGCCTTATCATTTACCCCAACAAAATTGTTTTTTAATATTATAATTATTCTGCAATTTGTTGCAATATGCAGCAGTGTGAAGCATTATGATCCCCAAAGTGTAGTGTGTGTAATTTCTAATACTTAACTACAAAAATACCATCTGGATGTTTAGCTTCGCAATATGACAGTATTCACAAAGGATATATTCCAAATTTATATGGCCAAAACCAAAACATATATAAACCAGTAGAAGGAAATTCAGCACCAGGGGATTATAAAAGCAGACATGCTACATCTGACATTTTAAGTCTACGTCCTTATTCATTGAAGCAAAATAAAACATTTAGCTTAACAATATCCCATATTGTTTTACTTCACCCATCTCTGAGAACTATATTCTAAAGTTAGAAGTATGAATCACTTTATCCTCCTCTCCCTAATTCAAAATCCCAAGTGAAAATAACTCAAATGATCTGAGATTAATATCTGAAATGTAAGGAAGAATTTATGTCATCAGTTTCATAGAAATGTGTAATCATAGGTTTACAAGTGGTAAAGATCTCAGAGTCCATCTAATCCAACCTCTACATTTTGCAGATTAAGGAACCTGGAACAGAGAAGCTAAGTGATTAAGTCAATTTCACAAATAAGTGGCTGTCAGGATTTAAGTCCATGTTCTTGGATACCAAATCCAGCAATTGCACCACCATACCAAGAAGGGCAGGAAAGATAGTCTTCCACTATTTATTATATTATATATTATTCCACAATTTATATTAAAGTCATATTTGGTGGTTGTTCCTTCTGGTATATTTGAGTACCATATAAAATCACAGAAATAATAGAAATCTGCTTTCTCATCTACCAGTAAAGCTGTTCTTGGAATCACTGATTTATAATTTCTTTTTATATTACCTCTTTCATATATAGGATTAGTGAGCAATGCCTCTAAAATAGTTTAGATTTCCAGCTTCTATTGTAAAAACCCTTTATCTGTAGGAATACCTTGCTATTTCTAGGAAATGTACCTGAAATAAGGCAGGAAAAATATATATCTGTATTATTAGATTACCTAAATTTCAGCAGGAAAATTCAGAGAGAGAGGGAAAAAAAAATCTTTCAACTTTACTTAAGCCAGTTATGCATGGTTCACTTATAGAGCACTATAGTCTCCAGTGTGTCAAAAGCCTGTATTCTTCCAGTTGACTTGTTGCACAAAAAGACTGTGTTGACTAGCCTGACTTTAGTTGAAATGCCTCTTAGAGACTTACTGCCAAACCTTAAAATGCAGTTCAATAGTTTCAGTGATTGATTAAATTAAGTCTATTGTCCAATATAGCTGGACAATGATGAAAGAGAATAATATGATAGTGGAAACGCTGTTGGCTTTAAAAACTGAAGCCTAGGGTTCAAATCCCATTTAGGATAATACTTGTGGGACCTTGGGTAAGTAACTGGCCCCAAGTGATTTTTTTTAAATTCCCTTGCCTTCAGTTTCCTTATCTGTACAATGAATGACAATGACTTAATGTCATCATTTCTTTTCGAGCTCTAAGTCTATAATCCACTGATCCTATGAAAGTGAGTGCAAAGATTTGGATTGATTTCTGGTTTTGTTTTAATTAAAAGAATGATTTTCATTTTAAAGCATAAAACAAATAATTAAAATTCCTGTACCCTTAATTAATGTTGTAATTTGATTTTGTTTATTAGAAAAAAAATAATCCCATAGAGACTAAATTTACATAATATGAACAGATGACTGAAAAGGAGATAATTGTTGTCAAACATTGTTTTGAGATGTAGAAAGATACAGAGGGGCAGAGCTAAAATGGAGGAAAGGAAGCAGTAACTTTTCCAAGTTCCTCCAAGAATCTTGTGGCTAAATAATATTATTTTGAGTAACCATTGGGAGATGGAGAGTGGCAGATACCCAGCCCAGGAAAGTGCCTATACAGGTCTGGGCAGGGAGAATGCAGAGCACACAGGATTTCCACCACCCCAGATCTGAGAGCAGATTACAGCAGACTGAGAAGAAGCTCCAGCAAGCCAGCAGACTCACTCATCCCGAGGGTGATTTGCAGTCATCTCACTACAAGACAGAAGATTGTCGGAGCTGGGTAAGAGAAAATTTCAGGGCTTGCAGCAGGGAGAACAGCTTTTCCTGGGACTACCAGCACACAGCCTGGATGTTTAAAAATTACATACCTGAACTTCCAGTAATCAAGATGGAGGAATAAAATTTATTTGCTTTAACCCTGCCTCCCTGACCCAGAAAATTCCAGAGATAATTGCCCCAACCAGAGTAAATCCTGAATTATTGGAAACAGCTTCAGGCTTGGGATTCACTGAAGAAGGGAAAAGTGAGGCAGTAGGGAGTCTACGTCCAGGAGGGTAGAGCCAGCAAACACTAACAACAAAAGCCCAGAAGAGCTTTAGCAATCTGGGCAATCAGCAGACCACAGCCCTGCAGTAGGCCTCCTGCTACTGAGCCTGCAGGAGCTGTAGCCTAGAGACATAGAAGTGGAAACCTGAAGGAAACAGATGATTCCACCCCCATAGTTTACTCTGTAAGCCTCAGGGTAGCTCGGGGGAACACTGAATGTACTGGCCCTGGCCTCAGTCTACACACTCAGAGGATACAACTCAGGAAGTGGACAAACAAACACTTACCTCCCAGCCTAAGAAGCTCAATAATTCTACACCCTAGAAACAGATAGCCACTCTAAAAATCTAAGACAAAGGCAATCACACTGGTGAAGAAGGCAAATACAAAGGCTAGGACTATCAATTCTTTTTATTGTGAGCAAGAACAACAAAATTCAGAAAGCAATATGGACTCTGTACTCACACTGGAGACCACAGAAGGAAATGTGAATTGGTCTCAAGCCCAAAAAAGCATTCTTGGAGGACCTCAAGAGGGATTTTTAAAATGAAATTAGAGAGGTAGGAGATAAGTTTAAATCTACATTGACCAAATCAAAAATAAAAAAAAAAATCTCACTGAAGAAAACAGCTTTAAAAAGTAAAATTGGAGAACTAGGACAGGAAGTCCAAAACATAACTGGAGAAAATAACTCCCTAAAAATGACAACTGAACATATGGAAAAGGAGATTAAAAAACTAATTGAGCAAAACAATTCACTAAAAATTAAAATTAGTCAAATTGAACCTAAGGACTCTATGATGCAGCAAAAATCAGTCAAATAAAACATAAAGATTGAAAAATTAGAAGAAAGTGTAAAGCATCTCACTGGAAAAACAAGTGACCTGGAAAACAGATTCAGGAGAAATAACCTAAAAATTATTGGCCTACCAGAAAGCCATGATTAAAAAAAAGCAGCCTGGACAGCATCCTCTAAGAGATTGTCAAAGAAAACTATCCTGAGGTCCTATATTCAGAAGGTAAAATATTTATTGAAAGAATTCATCAATCTCATCTTGAAAGAGGAATTGAAAACTCCAAGAGATATAGTAGCCAAATTCCAGAGATACAAGGTCAAAGAGAAAATACTGAGTATAGCAAGAAAGAACAATTCAAATGTCATGGAACTACAGTTAGGATTACACAGGATGTAGCAGCTGCTACATTAAAAGAACAGAGGGATTGGCACTGGATATTTCAAAAAGCAAAAGAGCTAGGACTGCAACTAAGGATCAAGTACCCAGCAAGACTGAGCATAATCTTTCAGGCAAGGAGATGATCATCTAATGAAATGAAGGACTTCCAGACTATCCTGATGAATAAGCTAGAGCTCAATGGAAAATGACATCTCCATGTACAAGACCAGAGAAAGACATAAAAAGGTAAACAAGGAAAACACACACTCACACATATACATAGACATAGATGCTCACACATGCACATAACTTGGGACTCAATAAGAGCAAACTGTTTACATTCCTATGTGAGAAGCAGATACCATCAAAATTGAAATTTATACATGTATTGTGACATTTAAAAGGGATATACATGGATAGAGGGTGTGGGTATAAGTGAACTAATCTGAAGATTAAAAAAAACATATTAAGGGGAAGAAAGGGATTGTAATGGGAGAAAAGGAAAGGTTGAGGCAGAAAATGGTAAATTATGCTGCAAGAAGAGGCATAAAAATATACTAAAGTAGAGCAGAAAGAAGGAAGGATATGAGCATTATGATCATTATTCTCATTGGTTCTGATTCAAGGAGGGATTGATACAAACAGTTAAATTTAGATACTAATATGAAAAGACAAAAAACTCCACAATAGAGGTAAAAGAAGGAGGGACAGGAGCACTGTATGAAATGCACTAGCATTGGTTTGGGTTCAAGGAGGGAACAACCTACTCTGTTAAGAATAAAAATCTATTCTATCCTAAAGGCTAGGAGGGATCGGGGGGGGGGGGGGCACGGCATATGAAGGGGAAGGGTTGTCAGAAGGGAGGAAAAGAGTAGTAAGGGGAAAGGTAGGTAAAGTAGGGCAGGAGACAGGGAGGGAATACTGAGAGAGGTAGTGCTCAAAAGGAAAACTCTTAAGGAGAAGAAGAGAAAAGGAAGATACTAACATAAAAACAGGGAAGGGAATAAGATGGAGGGAAAGTCACAGATAGGAATCATAACTGTTAATGTGAATGGGATGAACTCTCCCATAAAACAGAGATGGATAGAAGAATGGATTAAAAACCACAATCCTACAATAAGCTCTCTACAAGAAAAACATTTGAAACACAGAGATACACACAGGGTAAAGGTAAAAGGGTGGAATACAATGTATTATACTTCAGCTAAAGTAAAAAAAGCAGGGGTAGCAATACTTATATCAGGTAAAGCAAAAGCTAAAATAGATTTAATTAAAAGAGATAAGGAAGGAAACTACATCCTGATAAAAGGCACCATAAAGAATGGAGCATTATTGGGGACAGAGCCAAGATGGTGGCATAGGAACAGCCAGGAAGGCAGCTCCAACACAGCCACAGCAAATACCCATAAAATATAACTCTAAACAAGTTTTAGGTCTCTAAAATGCATGCAATTACACCTCTTGCTGAAGAGACCATCTCTGTGCTGGGATCCAAAACCAGCCCAGCCTGAAATCGTGGCTTTGCTGCAGGGGTAGGCAGATAAGCCAAGCCGAGCCACAGCTGGAGCTTCGGGAGAGTGGATCAGTGGCAGCTATGGCAGTTTCGAGAATTATCAAGCCATAAAAATAAAAGGACTAACTGAAAGGTAAGTGGAACTTGGCTAAAATTCATTAAGAAAAATGGGTCCTGGTAAACTGCCTCCAGGGCAAGAAAGCTGCTGAAGCATGGCCCTGCAGCTACCTCCACATTGTGGTTCAGAGCTCCTGGCCTACAGACTGCAGAGGGAGCAAAAAATCATTCAGAGGCTAAGTGCTCTTGCTTTGAGCGGCCTGGATCTGGATCGGGGATTTGAGTGGTGATCCTGGGGTGTGTTTTCAGTGAGCCAAAGCTGTTGGGGGCTGGAAAAAAAAAACAAAAACAACCACTTAAAACCTCAGGCAGGTGGGGAAACCCCAGGAATTTGGGACAGAGCTTTCCCCTTTTGGAAGCAGAGTTCCATAGAGCTAAAAAATCATTGACTGGCCATCATAAGCAGGCAAAGGAAGCAAAGTAAGAACAGCAACCACACTCTAGATTCCTTCTTTGGGGACAGGAAGGATCAAAGCAGGGAATGGAAGGAAGACAATACAGTCAGAACTCCCGCACCAAATGCTTCCAACAAACATGAAGACTGCCTAAAAGCTAGAGATCAGCTTAAGAAGGATTTTGAAAAGGAAATCAGAGAAGTGGAGGAAAAATTGGGAAGAGAAATAAGAATGATGCAAGAAAATCATGAAAAGAGAGTCAACAACCTGACTGAAGAAAATAACTCCTTAAAAAATAGATTAACTCAAATGGCAAAAGAGGCTCAATAAGTCAATGAGGAGAAGAATGCCTTAAAAAGTCGACTTTGCCAGATGGAAAAAGAATCTCAAAAGCTTTCGGAAGAGAAGAATTCCTTCAGAATTAGAGTGGAGCAAATGGAAGCAAATCATTTAATGAGAAATCAAGACACCATCAAACAGATCCAAATGAATGAAAAAATAGAAGGCAATGTGAAATATCTCCTTGAAGAAACCACTGACCTGGAAAACAGATCCAGGAGAGACAATTTAAAAATTATTGGACTACATGAAAGCCATGATCCAAAAAAGAACCTAGAAAGCATCCTTCCTGAAATTCTCAAGGAAAATTGCCCTGATATTTTAGAACCAGAGGGCAAAATAGAACTTGAACAAATTCACTGATCAACTCTTGAGAAAGAGCCCCAACAGAAAACTCCTAGGAATATTATAGCCAGCTTCCAGAGTCCCCAGGTCAAGGAGAAAATATTACCAACTGCCAAGAAGAAACAATTTGAATGTTTTGGAAACACAATTAGGAAATCCAGGATCTACCAGCTTCTACATTAAGGGATCAAAGTGCCTGAAATATGATATTCCAGAGATCAAGGGAGATAGGATTAAAACCAAGAATCACCTACCCAGCAAAACTGAGTACAGTGTTCCAGGAGAAAATATGGTCATTCAGTGAGGTGGAGGACTTTCAAACATTCTTACTGAAAAACCAGAACTGAAGAGAAAGTTTGACACTCCAATACAAGAAGAAAGAGAAGGTAAACATGGAAGAGAAATCTTAAGGACCTTATCAAAGTTGAATTATTTACATGCCAACATGAAAAATGACAATTGTTACTTATGAAACTTTTCTCAGTATGAGGATAGGTGAAGGGAATACAAATTTATATATACATATACATACACATATGTCTATATAGGAGGGTTTTTATATGCATACAAACACATATCTGAGTATGTGTATATATGAATACATAGAGGACACAAGATCAACTGAATAGGAAGGGATAATACTCTAAAAGGTGAAATTCTGAGGTGGGAGAGGAATGGTATGGGCGAGACATTGGGAGACAGAATGGGGTTAATAACCTCATAGAAGAGGCAAAGGATAATTCTTACAATGGAGGGGAAGAACAGGAAGGCAAAAGGGAAGGGGTCAACCTTACTCTTATTGAACTTGGCTTAGGGAAGGAATGACATAAACTCTAAACTGGATATCTTGCCACACAGGAAAGTAGGGGGAATGGGGATGAGAGGTGGGATGATTAAAGGAAGAGCAGGGTGGGGGGGAGGTTTATGGGAGTACACACTTCCATATAGGGACAAGGACAGGGTGAAGAATGCAATGGCAGGGCAGGATAGGAAGGAGGGACATGTAATCATTCTCTCACAATATGCCTACTGTGGAGTGGTTCTGCCTACCACTGCCTACACATGTACAGCCTGTATTAATTGCTTGTCCTTCCAGTGGTGGTGGGTGATGAGGAAGGAGGGGAAAGAATCTAGAATTTAAAGTTCTGTAATCAAATGTAAAATATATATATATATATATATATATATATATATATATATATATATATATATATGTATATACAATTTTTATTATTATTATTAACTACCACCAACTGGGCATTAAGATACTCAGGCACTGTGCTGGGGAGATCCAACCTGCTCTACCAGAAAGTCAGAGGGGTGAGGGGTAGGATATGGGAGAGAGCAGATTGGGTCAGGGGTTGTGCAGTGGGATGGCTGTTATGGGGTGTTGGATGGGGGAAGGATGGGGAAAAAATTTGGAACTCAAAATCTCATGGAAATTAATGATGTAAACAAGAAAATAAATTATTTTTTAAAAAAAGAAAAAAAAAAAGAATGGAGCAATATTGTTACTTAACAAATATGCACCAAGCATTATAGCATCCAAATTTCTAGAAGAAATGTCACCGAAATTAGAGGAAGGAATAGTTAGCAAAACAATACTAGTATTTGACCTCAATCTCCCCCTCTTTGAAGTTGATAAATCTAACCTCAAAACAAACAAGAAAGAAGTTAATGATACAAATAGAATTTTACAGAAGCTAGACATGATAGATTTCTGGAGAAAACAGAATGGGGATATCTTCTTCTCAGTGGTATATGCCATATACACAAAAATCAATCATGTACTAGGGTATAAACCCCTCACAATTCAGTGCAGAAAGGAAGAAATATTAAAGGCATAATTCTCAGATCATGATGCAATAAAAATTATATGCAATAAATTGCCATGGAACAAAGACAAAAACCTAACTGAAAACTAAATAATTTAATCCTAAAGAATGAGTGGGTCAAACAAGAAATTATAGAAACAGTCAATAACTTCATTCAAGACAATGACAATAATGAGACATCACATCAAAACTTGTGGGATACAACAATGGCAGTTCTTATGGAAAGTTTTGCATCCCTGAATACATACATGAAAAAATTAGAGAAAATGGGGGTCAATGAAATGGGCATACAATTGAAAAAGCTAGAAAAAGAACAAATTGAAAATCCCCAATTAAATACTAAATTAGAAAAAAATGACAACCAATGGAGAGATTAATAAAATTGAAATTAAGAAAACTATTGAACTTATAAATAAAACTATGAGTTGGTTTTATGAAAAAAAAATAAAATTGATAGACCCTTAGTCCATATGAAAAGAAAAAGAAAGAAGAAACCAAATTTTGAATACCAAAAATGAAAAGGCTGAATATACCACCAATGAAGAAGAATTAAAAGAATAATTAGGAATTACATTGCCCAATTGTATGCACATGAATCTGAAAATCTTAGAGAAATGGATGGATATTTATAAAAATATAAGTTGCCCAGACTAACTGAAGAGGAAGTAAATTGCTTAAATAACAACATCATGGAAAAAGAAATTGAACAAGGTCTCACAGAACTCCCTAGGAAAAAATCCCCAGAGGCAGATGGATTTACTAGTGAATTCTATCAATCATTTAAAAATCAATTGATCCCAAATCTAAAAACTATTTGGGAAAATTGGTGAGGAATATGTCCTACAAAATTATTTTTATGACATAAATATGGTACTGATACCTAAATCAGGGAGAGATAAAATGGAGAAAGAAAATTATAGATCTATCTCCCTCATGTATAAAGATGAAAAAATTTTAAATAAAATATAAGCAAAAAGACTACAGCAACTTATCACATGAATAATACATTTTGATCAGGTTGGATTTATTGCAGGAATTCAAGGGTGGTTCAATATTCAGAAACCCTTCAGTATCATTGATCATATCAACAATAAAGCTAGCAGAAACCATAATGATTATCTCAATAGATGCAGAAAAACCTTTTGACAAAATACAACATCCATTCCAATTAAAAGCATTAGAAAGTATAGGAATAAATGGAGTTTTCCTTAGACTAATAGGTAGCATCTACTCTTAAAGCCATCAACAAGTATTATATGTAATGGGGATAAGCTAGAAGCATTTCCAATAGTATCAGGGGTGGAACAAGAATGTCCACTATCACCCCCCTTATTCAATCTGGGACTAGAAATGTTAACAGTAGCAATTAGAGAAGAAAAAGAAATCAAAGGAATCAAATTAGGCAAAGAAGAGACTAAGCTATCACTCTTTGCAGATGATGAAAATGATGATATACTTAGAGAATCCCAGAAAATCAAGTAAAAAAACTTTTTGACACAAAAAAATAAATTTAGCAAAGTTGCAGAATATAAAATAAACCCACATAAATCCTCAACATTCCTATGTATTTCTAATGAAATCTAAGAGCAAGAGATAGTAAGAGAAATCTCACTTAAAGTTACTGTAGGCATTATACAATATTTGGGAATCTACATGCCAAAACAAGCCCAGTACCTATATGAACACAACTACAAAACACTTTTCACACAAATAAAATCAGATCTAACTAATTGGAAAAAGAAACATCAATTGCTCATGGCTGGGTTGAGCTAATATAATAAAAATGACAATTTTACCCAAATTTAATTTCATATTTAGTGCCATATGAATCAATCTACCAAAAAAATTACTTTATAGAGCTAGAAAAAATAGTGACAAAATTCATGTGGAAGAACAAAAGGTCCAGAATATCAAGGCAATTAATGAAAAGAAATGGTAGAGAAGGTGGCCTAGCCATACCAGACTTTAATCAGTATCATAAAGCAGCAGTCATCAAAACTAATTGATACTGGCTGAGGAATAGAGTAGTGGATCAATGGAATAGATTGGGTACAAAAGACTCAGTAGTCAACGATTATAGTAATATACTGTTTGATAAGCCCAAAGACCACAGTTTTTCGAATAAGAACTCACTATTTGAAAAAAAAAACTGCTGGGAAAATTTGAATATAGTATGGCAGGTCAAATCTAAATGGGTGCATGATGTAGGTAAAAAGGCTGATACTGTAAGTAATCAGGGGAAGTAAGGAATAGTTTGTCTGTCAGATTTATTGAGCAGGGAAGACTTTATGACCAAAGAAGAGGTAGCATTATAGAATGCAAAATGGATAATCTTGACTACATGAAATTGAAAAGTTTCTGTACAAACAAAGCCAATGCAACCAAGAATAAGAGGGAATTGGGAAATTGGGAAAGAATTTTTACAACCTGTGTGTCTGATATAGTCCTCATTTCTAAAATATTCAGGAAATTAAGTCAAATCAGTAATAATACAAGTCATTCCCCAATTGATAAAGGGTCAAAGGATATGAATAGGTAATTTTCAGAGATACAAATTAAATATATTTATAAGCATATGAAAAATCACTATTGATTTGAGAAATTCAAATCAAAGCAACTTTGAAGTACCACCTCTCTCCAGTCAGATTGGCTAAGATGACAAAACAGGAAAATGACAAATGCTGGAGAGGAGGTGGAAAAATTGGAACACTAATGCATTGTTGGTGGAGCTGTGAACTGATATAACCATTCTAGAAAGCCATCTATAACTATGCCCAAAGGGCTATAAATAATTGCATACCCTTTGACCCAGTAATACCACTTCTAGGGTTGTATCCCAAAGAGATCATAGAAGTGGGAGGAAGACCCATATGTACAAAAATATTTACTGCAGCTCTCTTTGTGATGGCAAAAAAAAAAAAATGGAAATTAATAGGATTCCCATCAATCGAGAAATCACTAAACAAGTTGTGCTATATGAAAGTTATGGAATACTATTGTGCTATAAGAAATGGGGAGGATATGGACTTCATATTTACATGGAGAGGCCTATACAAACTGATGCTAAGTGAGAAGAGCAGAACCAGGAAAGAATTTGTACACAATCATGGACACATCATATGTATGACAACCAGCTTTGATAAACTGGACTCTTCTTAGCAACTCACAGCAATAAAACAACTCTATAAATTTCAAGATGGAAGGAGATATCTACATTCAGAGAAAGATCTAGAAAGAACAGAGTTTAAATGAAGACAGAAGCAATCTACATGCTATCGTTCTTTTTCACATTAGGTTTTATTTCTTTTTTCCTATTGTTCACTTCATTGGTTAAAATCCTTCTATACAACCACAGTAATGTCCAATATGAAAGTATTTGCAGATTCTATACTTGATTACATGCTGCCATGGGTGGGGGTGGGGGAAGATGGGGGGGAGAAAATTTGAAACTGAAGGGCATATGAAACTGTATCTTGTAAACTAAAAGTAAATAAACAAATAAAGGTCTGGAACAGAATCCATTATACTTCAGTTGTAAAAATGAAGTAAACTTCAGAAGTAAAAATGAAGAGTTATACATTGCAGTCTCAGACAAAGGAAAGGCAAAAATAGAACTTATTAAAAGAAATCAGGTGAGAAAATACTTTTTGCTAAAATGAACCATAGCCAGGCTAAGGGCAAGCAAAATAGGATTATTTGGTATTTTTCTGGATTGAGTTTTAGCTAATCAATTGCCTTTGAGCCTTG
Organism: Pseudochirops corinnae; assembly: GCA_028646515.1. Lineage (NCBI taxonomy): Eukaryota > Metazoa > Chordata > Mammalia > Diprotodontia > Pseudocheiridae > Pseudochirops > Pseudochirops corinnae. Next base: position 71,666 of record JAQQSV010001100.1, read on the forward strand.
CCTTTGATTCTCTCAAGAGTCTTTGATTGTAAACAGTATACATTCTATTACTCTTAATAAGACTAAGGGAATTCGAAGATCTCTTCTGACTTTAATAGGCTGATTGTAATTACATGGGACTGCATGTTTGGAGGAACGTGCCATAATTGTATAACAGAAGAAGAATGGAGTGGAGAAAGAAGGAATGTAGCAGAGAAAAACCCAAGCAGAACTGTGAGATAGAATTTTTGTGATGTTGGTACTCTGGCTGTTGATCTGTGTTACTTTCTCAGAGAGAAGTCCTTTCTGTTGTTCTGTGTTGATTCCTTAGATGGAAGCCCTGTCTGTTGATCTGTGTTGATTTGTCAGACAGAAACTGATAGTGTTGGTCATGTGTATAAATATTGTTGTAGTTCTGTTAAGCTTTGTTTTCCCAGAAACAGAAACTGCAAATAATTTGGAATTGAGTAGTCACTGTGAGCTAAGACATGGAACAGCAGCAGAGAGTTGCCTATATGTGAATCTAGGCAAAATTTGGGAATGGTCAGCCCTTAGGCTTTGGAAGTAAGCCTCCAGTCAAGATGAAAAAAGACTGTACTTTGGATACTCTATATATACTGATGAGATGTGTATCTTACTGTGACCTAGGGGTGGATGGTGTTTGTATTTTCTACTACCTCTTAAAAATGATTTTAAAATATACTTAATTATCTATTTTCTTAAAGACTCGGTGATGACCTTAGTAATAAGTTATTATGTTATGTTGTTGTACATGTTATGCTTTAGTTTATTGCTGAATAAATAAAGAGTTCATTATACTATGTGATTAGACCCTTAAAGTTATTCAAAGCAGCAGTCCTCAGGAGAGCTGCTTGTAATTGGCTTTACAGTCTGTAAAATAATTTCAATAATAAGCATATATTCAACATATATTCACCATCCAGATTCTTGAAGGAAACGTTAAATGAATTGCAGGAAGAAATAATAAAATTATATAGGTATAGGTCCTCAAATTTCCTCTCTCAGAACTAAATAAATTTAACCATGAAATAAATAAGAAAGAAATTAAAGCCATGCAAGGTAATAACTCTAAAAAACTCAGGATGGAAAAAGACGTCTACCTCAACAGAAAGAACTATAAAGAACAGAGTTTAAATGGAGACCGAATCATACTACTTGTTCTCTTTCTTTTCCATGTTTGGTTTTGTTTCCTCTTTCTCATTGTTCATTCCATTGGTTACAACCCTTCTATACAACCAGACTAACGTCCAATGTGAAAGTATTTGCAGAACCTATACTTGACTGCAAGCCATCATAGAGTGTGAGGGGGAAGGGAGGGGAGAAAATTTGAAACTCATGGGATTGTGGAACTGAATATTGTAAACTAAAAGTAAATAAACAAATAAATTTTAGAAAAGTAGTTACAGAAAGGAATAGTATCTTAGAAAAGAGACATATGATAGACCCCTGGAAATTACAAAATGGGAACTGGAATGAGTATAGATATTTTCCTGCTGTACATGGTACTTGCATTTAAAAAAAATGTTCATATGTTAGTATATAAAAATCTCACCACCAAGTGCAGAAAAACAGAAATATTAAAAGCACACTTTCCATCTGATAATCCAATAAAAATTACATTTAATAAGGAGTCATGAAAGCACAAATTAAAAATGAATGGAAAACTAAATAATGCTAAAGATTTAATGGATCAAAGAACAACTGAAAAGGAAAAAAAAAAGCCTTCATAATTTCATTAAAGAAAATTACAAAAAATAGATGACAGGCCACAATTTGTGGGAGACAGCCAAATGATATTTAGGGTAAAATTAAATCTCTAAATGCATACATTGATGAAATAGAGGAAGAAGGAATCATGCAAATAAAAAAAAAATAGGAAACCAATTAATTAGACATTCCCCATGAAATACCAAAATGAAAACCCTAAAAATCAAAGGAATGATTAAAACACCCATCAGGAAAAAAAATGAAACTAAGGAATAAAACTCAGCATTGGTCTTATAAAAAAGGATTAACCATCAATTAATTTTAATAAGAAGGAAACTATAAATTACTAATATCAAAAATTAAAAGAAGGTATGCACCACCAATAAAGATGAAATTAAAGCACTTATTAGGAGCTAAGTTGCTGAATTTCATGCAACTAAAACTGACAGTCTAAACAAAATGGATAAATGTTTTAAGACATATGAAATGCTCAGTTTAAAAGAAGCAAAATAGAGTACATAAATAAGTATATTTTAGGGGGCAAATTGAACAAGCAATTAATTAGCTAAGAAAAAAATTTCTAGGAAGATAGATTTATAAGTTATTTCTACTGAATATTAAAGGAACAATTAATCTTGATACTACATAAATAATTTGAAAAAAATAAGTAGAGTTCTACAAGAATTCATTTTATGACACAAATATGTTTTTTATACCTAAACCAGGGAGAGCAAAAAAACATAGAAAGAAAACTATAGATAAATTTCTTTGAAGAAAATTAATGCAAAAATTTTAAATAAAATACTAAAAAGGAGGTTACAGCACTCTATTAAAAAGATCATATACTATCAACATGTGGGATTTATACCAGGAACACAAGAATGCTTCAACATTTGAAAAAATCTCAACAAAATTGCCTTATCAATAACAAAAATCATATGATTATAACAATAGATGCAGTGAGAGAGATTGACAAAATAAAACATTCATTTCTATTAAAAATCACTAAAAAATAAGAATCCATTAAGCCATTCCTACAATAATAAATAGTATCTATCAAAAACAAAGTGAAAGGCTTATTTGTAATCAAGAAAAAACTTTAATCTTTCCCATAAATCTGGGGGGAATCAATCTTGTTAATTATCAACTATTATTGTCAACTTTCAACTATTATTCATTGTTGTACTACAAATCCTAGCTATAACAATAAGATATGGAAAAAACGTAAGAAGAATAAAAATAGGCAATGGAGAAATAAGACTATCACTCTTTGCAGATGATTTAATGGTATGTTTATAGAAACCTGGAGGATTAACTATAAAATTAGTTGAAACAATTAACAAATTCAGGACACTTGCAGGTTATAAAATAATCCCACAGTTAACTTTAGTATTTCTATATATTGCAAGTAAAACTCAGTAGCAATAGATAGAAAGAGGAATTTCTTTTAAAATAACTGCAAACAATATTATATACTTTGGAATCTACCTCCCACAGCAAATCCAGGCATTATATGAACATAATTACAAATAACTTTTCCCACAAATCAAGATATGTCTAAACACTTAGAGAAATATTAATTGCTCATGGGTTGTTGTATCAGCAATGCAGTATTCACAATGCCTACAGTAACTATAAATATGCTGATATAGTTATTAATCACAAAATGGAACAGGCTCTCTATATAAGAAATATAGATAGTGCAGTCATTTAAATACCAGAAGACTGAGTCCCAAAACCAGA
>JAQQSV010001101.1:0-37406 GCA_028646515.1 Pseudochirops corinnae
GGGGACACACTGGGATGGCTGTTTTGGGGCGGTGGGTGGGGGGAAGAGGGGGAGAAAATATGTAACTCAAAATCTTGTGGAAATGAATGATGCAAACTATAATAAAATTTTAAAAATTAAAAAAAAAAAATTTTAAGGGCCCTAACCAAGTTTATAAATTTTTGGTTTGGAGTTTATCTTGTGAAATTAACTAAGTATACCCCCCGCCAAATACAAAAAAAAGAATCATGATTAAGAAAATGAATTTCCACCTATGTACATTTTGTTGTGTTTTTTTAAGTTTGTGTATATAAATAAAATTTTATCAGGGCAAGAAGATAATTGCTCTACTCCTTTGTATCTATTTTTGTAACTTATTTTCTCCACTTAAAAATACATTTTATTTATGAGCTTTTTTGTATGTATCTCAACTCTACCAGGTAGACTTTTCTCTATAGCAAATATATGTAGTCCAATAGAACAAGGCAACACATAGGTCATAAATTGGGGAATTTTAAAATTAATTATGTTGTATAAATGGAGATGGAATAATAACAGGCCATAAAGGATGATAAATATAATAAATTCAGAGAAACATGGAAAGACACATGAACTGATGCATAGAGTAGGTCTAGGAGCAGATTTGATATGATACCAATAACAATAGGACTAAAAGAAAAACAGACTTTGGAAAATATTAAACAATAGTACCAAAAACAATCCACCTTTGGGAAATATTATGAAATCAATCAAATTAATTTGGGGAATAAAATTTCACTATCATTAATGAAAACTGAAATATAATGTATATTTGATACTGGAAATAATAGTCTTGAATCATTTCTGAGAATTGGAGGGTTATTATTGCTTTATTAGTTATATCAATATTATAGAATCAAAAAGACTTTAACTGATGTGGACTAAGGAATAGCTATAAGCTTTTCTAAATTATCTTTAAAAAATTGGATTTTGGACAATTTTAACATCTAGAGCTTAGATAATAAACCAAAGGCACTTTATGAATTGGTTAAGATAATTATTTGGCTCATGGGATCAATGCTGGATTTGGTTTGTTGTTCTAATTGCCAAACTTTGTTTTTAATTTCTTATATTTTATATTGACTCATATTTCAATGCTGTTGTTTTTATTCTTTGCTGATATTAGTTTGTTCCAATGATGTCTGGATTGAATTACATTAAAATAGTTAAGTTATATATTTCATATGAACAAAATATGTATCTGAAAAGTACAGAAAATCTTTTCAGAGATTATAAGAGTGGAAACACTAATTAGATATTTGCTGTTGCTTACGTAGTTAACCACCTCTGAGATATATATGAAGATATTTGAATATACTTTGCCATGATTGTATACAGTGGGGCTTACTATGTTGTATAGAATCCATTGGTACATGAAATTTTTTGTTCTTGTCTTTACTATTTTCTTGCAATCATGTTTTGATCTTGATTTCAAACATTGGATTATGCAATCTATTTTAAGAGATACGAAGTTATGATTGTTTATAATGCTAGACATTTTAATTGATGTGGTAAGTGTGGTGATGATTCAGTAGTATGCCAACAAGTGGCGCATGTTAGCAAGTTACTAAGCAGAATGTTTAGAAAAATCTATACCACACATCTTACAGTTATATTGGTCCTGACAGTAGTGAGAAGGATTGAGTAAGTACCTATCAAAATGTGATGGAAGAATGTTTCTAACTTGTCCTTGTCATGTAAGAAGATAGTCCTCATCTGCCTGACCCCTGGTCTATTTTTGGACACTATGACAATATAATCCATGAATTGAAAATTATGGAGCCTAACTTCATATAAGTATTGATCTAACTTCATATAGGTATTCATATAACAATATTGAAAGAAACTAGGCCCAGCCAAACTATGAAAGATGTCTTTAATTTTTCAGATTGAGTACTAGCAGGATATACCTGCTGTTACCACTGAAGTGTCTTCTCTCTATTTTTCACAGTAATTTCTGGCCATAACTAAGTGTTCTATATTGACATATTGTGCAGCTTCCCAATTTGAATATGTAGAGCAGATATTTCAAAGAAGAAATGGATGGTAAAAAGAAATAGAATAGAATAAATCATAGTCTTACATTACTACCTTCTGATTTCACTGTTGTAGGAACAAGAAAATGGGAGATGAGAACAGTTTCTTTTAAATAATAATTTGAAGCTTCCTACAGTTTTCAAATTCACATGTATTATTTTTTCTATTGCTGCCCTCATGCTTTTTTTTCCTTATAAAACTTGTTTTCATCATCCATTAGGCATAAAACCTTTCCCAGGGGATTTTATTCTAATATTATTGAACCTGAAGACTATTCTGGCATGCAATATATGTAGCATATTTTTAATACTATCAAGATAAGCTGACAGAATTATAATTGTGTCAAGAGTGAACACAAAACTATTTATAGAAAATACAGATTTATTTAGCCTTCCTTCTAACATTGTTTAATACACAAGTAAAATCTGACAAGGGATGGACCATAGAGAGTGTCAGAAGTTTAGTTGTACATAAATTTATTCAGAACACATGAATCTATAATCTATAGTATGCTAGGCATATGCCATCTGTCTTCGGTTTCTATAGAAACTTCTAAGATATGTCTCTTCACATGTTACAATTATTCACAGTCTTACCTTTTCTTAAGTTAGCATGGATAAGATCAATGCATCATATAAGGGCAATGGAGGGTCTAGCACACTCCATCAGCTTGCTCAGACATCTCTCTATGTAGAAGATTCTACAGAGATAGTTTTCTAAGGCAAAATTTTTGAAGAGGTTATAAGGTATGCATAGACATTCTGTAACTTGGTAAAGTTGACTGACTTTGTAATTGGGAAGAGCCTTCTTTAACTGGTGCATGATCAAAACTGTTGATCTCTTCAAAAAGTTCTATGTCAGCTCTGTTCCTCTCTTTTCTCCTTTCAAATATAGAGGAATGTGGTGACTTTTTCCTTCACAATATGTATAGAGACTATAAAGCAGCAGTTCTCAACATGTGGGTTGTGACTCCCTTGGGGTCAAATGACCCTGTCACAGGGGTCACAGAGGTCACCTGAGACCATTGTAAAACACTTATTTCCCATGGTCTTAGGAACCTCCTCTATCAGTCTCCAGGCAGGTTCACCCACATGCAGACATGCCCACATATGACTATTAAAGGGTGGGGCATTAGGAAGGTTGAGAACCACTGTTATAAAGGGAAAGGCTTCAAGGCCTTTTCCTTCTCGGAAGCCGTGTATTTCTAAGGAAGAGGCCTAGGTCCTTTGTCTTTTAATTTGTTCTTTTCCATTCTAAGTGTAAGAAACTGAGTCTTTGACTATGGTAGAGCAAGTCACCAGTAACTAGGAGATAGAATTCAGCCTAGGTGTTGCAGTAAGCCTGTCATTAATATTAATGTCTTGAGGGTTATAGAACAATCTTTTGAAGTAACCTTTGAGCTATGTTTTTTGTTTTGTTTTGTTTTGTTTTGTTTTGTTTTGTTTTGTTTTTTAACATACTCCACCAGAGATCAAATTGGTGAAAGGGAGCTCAGGCTCGCTGAGGTTTGTGTGTGTGGGTAGATGTTTGGATATTTGTTCTTACTGTATCTTTTCAGTAAAAATCCCTTTGTAAAGGTCATACAATAATAAGTGCTTAAAATGGAACTGTTATGTTGCTCCTAACTAATTTTGGGGAAATACAATCATTAGGAACTCTGATGGCAGAGGAAGGAGATACCTACAAATTCCTTACAGTGCCCTAGAATCTTGAGAGGAGATGTAGACTTTCTGATGCAAAAGTAGAGAGCAGGGCCAGAATATACTTCTTGCATAACTTATAAGGGTACTGTGAGTATTATTGCATTTCATCCCCTCATGTGTATAAAAACCTTTCCTTTGGGTGAGGGACATGCTTTAGATCAATACTGGAGTGATGTACTGCATACTACTAGGCAACATGATATTAATGGGGCTAGTAGCACAGGAAAATGAGGTATAGTTAACTATTCTATATAGGGCAGCCTCTTTAGGACTCATGGGAATGGACTTCACGACAGATGATTTCTACCATGCTTCTGTCCATAGGTATTTCTATCCCTATGAGGGCATCACCTCCCTGATGTTATGGTCCCCTTGGAGAATGAAGGACAAACAACAACCTTTGTGAGCAATAGTAGGAGCTGCCCCACTGAGGACCTAACTCTGGAAATGGCCAGTTGGGCAACACAGTTTCTCTCTCTCTTTCTCTCTCTCTGTCTCTTCCTTCCTTTCTTCCTCCCTCCCTCCTTCCCTTCTTCCCTTTCTTTTCCTTCCCTTTGTTCACATAGGGTATCATACCTTATAGAATTTTGTTACCTGAAACCTTACAGGATACCTTGGGGTTTATGGGCCAGATGTTTTTTCTTTAGGACCATGCCCAAATCACTCTGTCTCTCATTGATTGACCAACAATAGGTCCAAGGTCAAGGCCCATTTGGTCATTGTTTGGCCCCTGATTGACTCAGATTGAATGTAAACAGCACTTGTTTCTGTTTTGACTGGAAATTCTGAAGGTCTTCCCCTCCAAGATTGATTTTTTAACTAGGTAAAAGAAGAAATTTTCTGCCTCATTTCTTACCTAAACTTAATCACTGAATGGGTGTTGCCTCAGACAAACTGAGACTTGTTAAAGACTTTAGCTTAAAAAGGCCAAGGTATCTTACTGAAACCAGGACCATGTCCAATCATCCTGATCTATATCTCAACAGTGGACCCAGATGAAGCAGATGAAAAAGTGAGGCTGGTGCCTTTACACATACCTTCCTCATTTAAACTCAATTCACTTGCATGTCATGGTATCACTTCCCTAATGTCATAGTCCTCTTCAAGAACAAAGTACAAACAACAGCAATTTCTATCCTTATAGACTATGTACAACTTTTATAATTTGAACATGAATTTTGATGGACTAGGCTATCAGGCTAGTAACATGTTTTATTTTTTCATGGCATTCATAGTTCTTAGTACACAATAGGAACTTAATAAAAATGTGATCAGTTGAATTAGTTCAACTGAAGAACAATGGATTTTTAGCCCTGAAAATGACACAAGAAATGTAAAGTGATTTACCAAAGATGACACAGTTAGCTAGGTAGTACCATAGCTGGGGTGGAATCTAGAGCCTCTTATTCTTAGTTCAGTGAATACTTTTTCCCTTCCATTTTAGCTCACTACATCTATAGCCAGAGGTGAAATTGGATAGATTGATACTGGAAAAACATATTTCTGAATTTGTTGAACCTGATCACATCAACTCAACAGCTTTATCAGTTTTATCCTGCCTGAATGAACTGGGTAATTGTGCCATCCTCTATTTCACTTAGTCTTTATTGGTCTGCTTTCCATGTGCAATGTGGAAATCCCGAGATAGTCCTGAATTCATGCCTTGGGGTTTTTAGTACAGATGAGTTGCATCCAGTTGAGTTAAAGCAAGATCATTTATACCTTTGAGTCAAAATGAATCCATAATAAACTAAACCTATAATAAATGCTTCTGGTTGGTAGTGCTAAACCTGGAGCCAAATAGCTAATGATTTAGACAGTGCGAGAAGTAGAATGGTATATTATATAGAAAGATGGCCTTGGAAAGCAGAAGGCCTATGTTCAGATGTTGCCTCTAACACACTATTTGACCCTAAGCAGGTTACTTGACTTTATAGTGATGCAGGAAAATTTCTAAAGGTTATAAGATTCAAAGAGTTCTTCAGTTTGCTTTGGAAGTAGTTTCATCATCACAGCAACCCCTATCCTAATGAAATCACAGGTCAAATCCCTATTTTATATTCAGTATGGGATAAAGAATACTTTCCTGCTTATTATCTAGGATACTCAGGTTTGATTTTTGATCTGGTCCATTAGTTGTGTGACTTCAGGTCAATTTTGCTCCTCAGCTTTCTTCTCTGAAAAATGGGGATGATACATATTTCATAGAATTGCTGTGAAGAAAATATTTTGTAAACCTCAAATTACTATATAATTTTGAGTTATTGTCATTATTATCAGTATTGTATGTAATAGACATAGTAGAATGTGTTTCAAATTCAATACCTTCTTTATACTTGTGCAATAAAATGCTGCTTACTCTGAATGAGCCACTAAGTTAAGATCTTTTTGCAAAGTTGTTGAACAACAAAAACTTTTTTGTCTTTTTGTAGTTGAAATTTATATTGATGTGTCCAACTGAAATCTGAAATTCACTTCTTTTACCTAGATCAGTGTTTATTGTTCCCTCTGTCTTGCTCTCTCTTTCAATCTCTCTGTCTCTGACTCTTTCTCTTTTTCTCTCTGTCTCTCTGTCTTTCTCTCCCAATCTCTCTATCTCTCCTTCTGACTCTCCCTCTTTCTCTCCCTCCCTCTCCCACTCTCTCCACAATATTTACCTGCCCTGAGGTGTCAAACACAGTAAATGCTTAAGTGGTCAATAAAGAAGGGATCCTATGGAATTAGGACTTCAGAATATATACTAGGAATATTCTTTAAGTCCCTAGGATTTGTAGTGGATGACCAGGCTATATGCAATTCTGTGGATTGAAGTGCTATTGTCATTTTCCAGATGTGAAGCCTGGAAGAGCAATCAGCCAGCTAGAGCTGGCAGCAGAAGCCAGCAAATTTGGAAGTCTCTGGTAGGACAGAATAGTTTCATGTACATTCTGCAAAACTCAAGGCATAGTATTTAGCTGACCTAAACAATACTTGAACATCCAATTCAATCATTATTTACTGAACGCCTAATTTATGCCTTTACTGTACTAGATCCTGTGTGAGATCTTGGGTAGCTTAAAAAATGTTATAGTCTCCAGTTTATATAATTAGAGAGACAAGATATGGAAAAGGAAATAATTACAGGTTAATATGAGACAGAATAATATTCAGTACTACAAAAGATTTCTGCCTCTTACATTGATAGATCCCCCACCAATGCAGATTATTTTTATGTTTTAGTAAATTCTGTTCCTGTGTTGCTGGGTCAAAAACTTCATTATCTTGTGGCTAATTCTGTCAGTGAAACTCTCAGATCTTAGCTGGGCTCTTCCTCAGATAATAGACTCAGAGATCTTTCCTAGCTCAGAGGCTTCCCACACTGGGCTGCTAGGTGGTAGAGTATATATAGCATAAGAGACCTAGAGTCAGGAAGACCTGAGTTCAAATGTGACATCAGACACTAACTGTGTGACCCAAGACAAGTTAATTAATCCTATTTACCTCAGTTTCCTCATCTATAAAATGATCTGGAGAAAGAAATAGCAAATCGCTCTGGAACTTTTGACAAGACAACACCAATTGGGGTCACAATGAATTGTATAGGGCTGATAGAACAAAAGGACTTGGCATAGCCAGTTTACTGGTATTACTCTTCTAGAACGAGGGTCACCTCCATCTTATAATAAAGCATCAGACTAAGAATTTAATTACATGTGAAATAAAAATAAATTTATTTTTTATTTTGGTTTTGACTTTTTTTTTTTTTTTACCAGAAGAATAGATTAGGGAGAAGTCAAGGTGAACCAGATTATTCAAGGAGGACTTTATGGAGAAAACAGAACCTGAACAAGGCCTCTAAGGTGAATAAGGCCTTTGAGAACGAACAGGAATTGGGTGTCTGGGGATAGAATTTTAGACTTGACAAATAACATGAGCAATAACTCAAAAATTTCTGATAGAAGGTCTTTCCTGATGAACCCCTATGGTCTAATGAATTAAAATAAGGAAAAACATGGGACCAATAATACTAAATTAAAACTATTGAGTAAAGATGAATTTAAAGTCATCACACAAAGATATAAAATACCCTTTACAGATTCCACATTCCAGGCAAATCAGCCAAGCTACATCAACAAGCATTTATTAAGTGCCTATTGTATACCAGGCACTGCTAAGTGCTGAGAAAACAAACAAAAAAGGCAAAATATAGAGCTTACTTTCAAGAAACTCATTCTCAATGGGAGAAAACATCAAGCTACTATATAGAAAACACACACACATATAAACACACATACACATATATGTGTATATAAACATATATACATACATATAAATGTGATAAATTTGAATTTTAAAAGGAAGTCATTAGTATTTTAATGGGAACTAGGAAAGACTTCTTGCAGAAGATGTGATTTTTAAATTGGGAAATGAAGAATTCTGGGGAAATCAGGAAATGGAGATTAAACAAGAGAGCATTTCAGGCATGAGGGAAAGCTCATACAAATATATGGAGTCAAGGGATGGAGTATCTTGTTTGAAGAAAAGCAAGGAGGAAAATGTCACTGGATTGCAGATTACAGGGAGGGGAGAAGGTGTTGTTTGGGATGAAAAATACCCTTCATCCTTAATTTAGTGAAAAGAAATAAACACAGAGATCTCTTAGGATAAGAACAGGAGTTTATTCTCTTCCTGGGGAGAAGAGGGCGGTCTTCCCCATGACTTATCATGGAGAAGAGGCAAGTTACAAAAAATAATGCTGGAATTTATAACTTAACTTAGTCAAGACCCCTCCCCGACTGTTTCCCCTCTCGTTGGTGGAGAGGCACACTTCGCCAAATTCTTACCCAACTGGGACAGCAAGGAAAGGGTGGGGGGAGGGTCCCACCAAGGTGGGAAAACAGACAAAGGAAGATAAAAATGATTGACAGAAGCAATTTGAGAAGGAGGAAGGGAAAGTTAACTACCCCAAATTGAGAAGTTTTCACTTATCCCATACAGTGTGAAATAACTGGAAAGGTAGGCAGGGGTTAGGTTATAAACTATTTCGCAGAGCAGGAAAGAAACCAGGATATAAAAAAGTGAATGAAGATGAGAGAATGAGCTAAACTCTGGTGAGATATAGGATAACCATTGATTTAATCCATATTTCTCTAATGGGAAGATTGAGTTTTTCAAGAAAAATCTGTTGTTTTTTTCTCAAGAAATGACTGTTTCTGTCTTTTAACCTCTTAACCATAGGGATAGGAGATAATTCTCAGATATGTGGACTGATTACCTGTGCCTGTTGGAGGATGCATTTTTATCAGAATTGGACCAAGAAGGATGTTCCTAGAAACCTCTGCTGACCCTACATCAATAATTCAAACAATTTCTAAACATTTTTGCTTATATATGATGAAGACCAGGAAAAATAGGCATTAGGATCACAGGATGGGGGTAACCAGGCTCAAGGCTCAAGGCAGAAAATTTGGGGAAGCAGACAAAGTAGATTGTTCACCAGCTCCTCAACCATGGGGATCCAGTAAGCCTATTCCCAAATCCTTACTAAGATGTCATCCAACCTAAATGTCTCCTAAAGTCTATGCCCCACTTGTCCAACAAACTTATTCTCTTTATTTTCTCAAGGCCTTACCCTACTTCCAAAGTCCCAATACAAATAATCACTGATATGTCTGTCTCATAGATATTTCAAGAATTGGTGGAGTAGTGTTGAGGGAAGATGCCCCAGTGCAGACACCTTAGAATCTAAGAAAATGACTAACTTTGTTATTCCAAGAACTTGGCCTTTCAACTCCTACTTCCACATCTTTGCAGAGGCTATCCCTGGTTCCTGAAATGCACTCCCCTCATTCCCCTCTTTTAATCTGCTCCTTTATTCAGATCTCAACCTGGATGCCAACTGTGGTCAGAAATATTTCCTTGTCTGCCTAGCTCTTGGCTTTATTTCCTTCCTCACATTTACATGTATATGGCCTTTTGTATGTGTATTGTTCCAAGCAGACTGCAAATTCCTTGAAGGCAAGGACTTTTTTTTTTATTTTATCTTTATATCAGCAGAGCCTAATCAGTGCCTTGCACATAATTAGCATATATTTTTCTGTTGTTTTTTTTTTTTGTTGTTGTTGATGAATTGGAATGCCACTTCCTTATAGGTGTAGCATTTTCTACTGCGTTTTCCATAAAGTCTGAGTATGATAAAATAAAACTGGCTTAAAGGGAGTGGCAGATTTGGGCCCAAAAGTCCATAATAGTATAATTAATAGTATTAGTATAATAATTTGAGCTTTCAATACCAAGATTCAATTCAACTCAGCAAAGATTTAGGAGCCTCTGACTATGTTTGATATGCTGTCGATATGAACATTAAAAATAGCACAGTCTTTCCTTCATAGAGTTTATAATTAAGAAAGAAAATATGACATAAGTACAAATAACCACAATGAAAAGAAATGTATAAATCTAGGAAAATTTAAGGAAGTAAAGATGGTTTTTAGTTTAGATAAGCAATGAGCTACCCCTAGCTACCTAGGGATTTCTAAGCAGTGCTATTATACCATAGAAGCAGTGTTATAGGAAGTTTAATTTGACAATAACTTAAATTAGAAGGACATCTGCCTTTAGGAAGCCATGCTGAAATAAGAGGAAATAAAATATAAATACCAGAATTAACTAAAGAGCAATAGGAATCTTTATCTGAACATATGTTTTCTTCTAAGATGGTGCAGTATAGATTAGAAATGCTAGATGTATTATTATGTCTTATCATGTGTGTTTTTGGCATTGTCTAGTTGGCTTTTGCATGATAAGGATTTGACTATGAAGAATCACTGCAATGGTTACTCAGAAATCAATTATGCCATTTATAGATTATCTCAATTTCACCTTTTCCTGAATACTGTAGTTTGCCTTAAACTATTCTCTGGGTCATTAGCATGACACATTTTTACTCTCATGTACTGGACCCATGAGAGGAAGTATGGAGAATGAATAAAGTACAAGCCTTGAAGGGAAGAATCAATAACAAGACTATAGAATCATAGATTTAGACCTTGACAGGAAATCAGAAGTCAAGCAGTCTGACCCCTTTCTTCTATAGATGAGCAAACTGAGGCCCAAGAAAGTTAAATGACTTCTCTAAAGTCACATAAGTGGTAAACATTAGAAAAATTTGACTGCATGACCTCTGACTCCAAAGTAAATGCTCTTTCCATTGCACCAGGAAATAATTTATTAAATTACTATTATATGAAAGGCATTGTTTTGGGTTCTAGGAATACAAAACCAAAAATGAAATACTTGCTACTCCCAATACATTTAAATTGTCTCAAAGGAAAAGGAAGCTCTAAATTGAAGTCCTGCCTCATTTAAATAAAAAGCTTCATGGTAGAGTACATTTTATCCCCGAAAGCTCCATATTGACTTTGAAGACCACAAGTTAACATTATCTATGTTTTAGTGTGTGTGTGTGTGTGTGTGTGTGTGTGTGTGTGTGTGTGCAGCTGAGAGGCACAGTGGATAATCTACGACCTGGATTATTATTTCAGGACCTGGAATCAAGAAGACCTGAGTTAAATCTGAACTCAGATACTTACTAGCTGTGTGGCCCCTGGGCAAGTCACTTAATCCTGTTTGCCCCAGTTTCTTCATCTGTAAAATGAGCTAGAGAAGAAAATGGCAATCCATTCAAAGATTTCTGCCAAAAAAAAAAAAAACAATTTGGGTCACAAAGAGTGTAGATAACTGAAACCACTGCACAACAACAAATTTTGTTAATATTTCCCAATTACATTTTAATCTGTTTCTTGTAATAGTTCACTGTATAGCTTACAGGCTACATGTCTAACACCTTTGAAGTAATGAATAGGGTTCTGACCTGAGAGCCAAGAAAACCTGTCCCAGTTATGAGATATCTTAGCCATGAGACCTTGGGTAAGCCATTTAAGTTCCTAATATGAACAATTCATTCTCTCTCTCTCTCTCTCTCTCTCTCTCTCTCTCTCTGTCTCTCTCTCTCTCTCTCTGTGTCTCTCTTTCTCTCTCTCTGTCTGTCTCTTTCTTCCTCTCTCTCCACATACATACATATACATACATGCATAAAAGTATACAAATATATATATTCAGAGAAATTGCCATCCTGAAATGATAAAGTTCTTCACTTCATGATTCTCTATGCCAATGAAATTACAAGTCCAGATCCTGCTTTTGTCTCACTCATACTAGTTATGTAGCTGTGAGACTGGGCAAATCACTTAACTTCTAGGAATTCCAGGAAGTTCTTCAAGACATTAAGTTACAAACGAGTGATAGATCTGCATAAGAGGGGGGAGTTTGTACTAGATCTGATCACTCCATCAACCCTGCCCATAGCCAACACAATCTTCCTAGTTTGGCTTCATATATAAGCAATAATAAGACTTGACATATAGGTAGATTTTTATAAAGGTCATCACATTTGATCTTCACCATGCACCTAGGAGGTAGGTAAATAGGGAAACTATTATTGTCTCCATTGCACAGATGAGGAAACTGAGCCTCAGAGAATTTAAGTGACTTGTTCAAATTCATTTATCTTGCAGAAATTCAAGTCAGAAATCAAGTCTTGTTTGTTTGTTTTCCCAGAAACCTTATTCTTTATTGTTTCCGTATTTAACTTTTTTCCTTTGGTCTAATCAATTGAAATGTTTTAAAAATGTTTATAAAATTTTACACTCCCCTCACCAACAACAGGCTCATTTTCAAGAAGCAAGTAAAGACAAAAACAGCAATAATACAACAGCCATATCTGAAAACCCATGCCTTATTCTGTACCTGTAATCCTTATCTCTTTACCAAAAAGAGGGAGATATATTTCACCATAAGTCTTTTGAAGTCAAGATTTCTTTCACTATTATTTTCTTTTATATTATTGTGGTCATTTTCCACGTTGACTTTTCCTATATGTGTCGAATATCTGAGATTGGAAGCCTCTAAGGGCATAGAATATGACAAATCAATTATGCCTTTTGTAATTGTTAACAACTTCTGGCCACATGAAAGTCATTACAACACTAAATGAAATGTGTTATCTTCATACACCAAAGGAAGGCCTCTAACATTTTGGGTGAAACCCTATTGAATGATTTATGGGAAGACATTAACAAAAAAACTGACAAGTACTAGATAGGTTGCAATTTGTGATATTCAAGAATATACCCATATCAATAACATCGCAGATCCATTGAGAATTAAAGCACTGAGGTTAACTCCATGCTTGACAGACCACCATAATGTGCATCTAAAGAGAAATTCTATCCCAATACTAAAAAGAGAAAGCCTAATTAAGAGTAGATAGCTTTCAAGAAACTTTCCTTAAGATAGATAAGAAGATTGAAACTGTGTCTAATAGGATTTTGGGAAATGATTCAAGAGCAAAGATGTTGAAAAATGTATTATTTAAAAATGAGACTATTGGGATTGCTGTGATAAATAAATCTCAAACCTTTCAATGCCAAAAAGAGAAAAGGGAGGCATGATGAAAGTGAATGAAGTTATTGGCATTCCAGAAGGACTGAATTCAGTGACAGTGAATATTTTTATTAGAATAGAGTATCAGCTTAAAATAATTTCTTAGATATGAGCTAAGAAAGTATTAATTTGACTATTGACATTCAAACTTATGCTCTTAGACAAAAGTTTTAGTAACTTGCAACTCAATGTCTTCTAGGGAAAAGACTTGTCCAAGGTAATACTGATATGAATTTCTTCCTGTTTAAATGTGTTCAAGATACAAAATATCTAAGTAGCTTAATAAAGAATATTAAATGGGAATAGAGTCAGTTGGTTGTGCAAAATAGCATTCTTTCTCCTCAAAAATGTATTGAGTTAAAAGGAACTGTGAAATGTTAGCCTATTTTATCATTTGATACCATGTAAGGGAAAAATGAATATATAATATTCAACTTATTGAGCATTGATGACTCAAGTTACCCACAGTACAAATCCCTTCCCCTTCTTCTTCATTTCCCCTATTTCCTTTCATTAAGCAGGGATAGCCAAAAGAACATTTAGTAGGGTTTTCTTCCACTGCATTTTAAAAGATAAATCTAATGTTATGGATTTCACGTGATTTAATTGTCAGTGCCTGGAATGCCTTCCCCATTCCTCTGGTCACTGAATTTTTACACATCTTTTTAAGACTAAATGAAATATTTTTTCAAACAATAGTGGAATTAGGTATTATTCTGTAGTATATTTATTCATCATTACTTCTCCCTACTAGAGAATAAGATCCTTGAAGACAAGAATTATGTTATTTAAGACCAAAATGTTTAGAACAGATTTCAGATACCATCCAACGCTCTGATTCTCCAGATGAGGAAAATGACATCCAGGGATATAAAATGACATGGCATTGTTAATATGTATTTGTATTAAATATTTAAAACACATATTTGGTTTAATGAAATTAAGAAGTTTCTACACAAGTGAAACAATGCAGACAAAATTAAAAGGAAAACAGGAAAGTAAACGAAAATGTTTAAAGCAAGTTTCTCTAATAACGACCTCATTTCTAAAATACACAGGGAGCTGAATATAAATATGTTGCTTCTTCCTCTGCCACACTGTCTAAGTGCTACATCTTACCAAGCACCTAGTTCCGAGTTCTCTACATAAAGAAAGTGAAATAGTAGACTTCAGTCTGCATTCAGAGTTCATTAGATCTCTGGAGGTGGAAAGCATTTCTATCAGGGGTCCTTTGGAATTGTTTTGGATCATTGCCTTGATTAGAAACACTAAGTCTTTCACATTTTATCATTATTACGATATCAAAATTACTGTGTATAATGTTCTTAAAGTTCTGCTCACTTCACTTTGTACCAATTCATATAAGTCTTCCAAGGTTTTTTTTTTTTTCTGAAACCATCTTGCTCATCACTTCTTATTGCACAACATTATTCCTTCAAAATCATTTGTCACAACTTGATCATTCATTTGTCTATTGATAGCCATTCTCTCAATTTCCAAATCTTTCTTCCACAAAAAGACCTGCTATAAATATTTTTGTATGCATAGTTTTTTTTTTCTCTTTAATTTGATCTCTTTGAGTTATAGACCTAGTATCACTATTTCTGGATTAAAGTCTTATAACTATTTGGGTATAGCACCAAATCCTTCTCCAGAATGGTTGAACCACTTCGTAACTCCACCAAACAGTGCATTAATGTCCCAATTTTTCAGTATCTCCTCCGGTACTTATTTTCCTTTTCTCTTACATTAGCTAATCTGTATGAGGTGGTAATTCAGAAATGTTTTAATTTATATTTCTCTAATCAGCAGTGACATGGAGCATTTTTTCATATGAATATTGATAGCTTTGGTTTCTTATTCTCAAAATTCTTTGTTCATATCCTTGGACCATGTATCAATTAAGGAATGGTTCTTTTATATATAAATTTGGCTCAATTCCTTACATATTTTAGAAATAAGGCCTTTATCTGAGAAACATGCAGTAAATATTTTTTTTCCCAGTTTTCTGTTCTCCTTCTAATTTTTCTGCATTGGTTTTGTTTCTGCAAAACTTTTTGTAATTTCATGTTATCAAAATTATCTGTTTTACTTTTCATAATTGTATTTATCTCTTATTCTGGTCTATCCATAGATCTCACAGGTAGAATTTTCATGGTCCCCTAATTTGCTTACAATATCATCTTTTATGTCTTTATCAGGTACTTATTTTAAACTTATCTTGGTATACAGTGTAAAATGTTGGTCTATGTCTACTTTCTGTCAAAGTGCTTTCTGTTTTCCTAGCAATTTTTGTAAAGTGTTAAGTTTTTGCCCCCAAGCATGGATCTTTGGTTTCAGAAAAAAACACTAGATTACTATTGTCATTTACTTATCATTTTAAGAAAGGCTGCATTTATTCCAATGTTTTTTGATATAACATAGGCATGATTCTGGTATAATAGGATATGATAGGATAGGATGGAATATGTTATATTAATTATATTATATTATGCTTTTTCTTTATCACTTGATATAATCACATAATTTTTTGTTATTTTTGTTATTGATATAGTTAATTATTCTTATAATTTTCTTAATGTTGAACTAGTTCTGCATTCCTGTAATCTGTCCCACTTGGTTATAGTGTATGATCTTTGTGATATAGTGCTATAATCTCCTTGCTATCTTTTTATTTAATTTTTTTTTGCATCAATTGTCATTAAAAAAAATTTGAACTATACTTTTCTTTCTCCATTTTATTCTCCTTGGTTTAGGTACCAAAACCATGATTTTGACTTCCATGGGTGGAGTCAAGATGGCAAACTAGAGAGAAAGCTGAGCTTTCCCAACATCCCTCTTGAAATAACTTTAAAATAACAACACAAATCAAATTCTGGAGTGGCAGAGCCAAGAAAATATTACTTTGAGACATTCTTCCAGTCTTAAACAACTTGGGAGTTCAGAAAGAAAGATATGAGGCATGGGGGAGGAGGCTAATACAAATCCCATGTGGATGAAACATCAGTGACGGGGTCAGATGGTAGTGACATAAGCAACACCTTTGGCAGCCCTCAATTCAAAAACTGTCTGGGGACCTGGAAACTGGACAGAAAGAGATTATAGAGAACCACTATGTGAGCACAGGGAAGAGGAATAGATGTTGTTTGGTGGCTCTATTGCTTAAACTCACTTCTGGATCATACTTTGATGGTGGACAGGAGCACTTTCATTTATGAAGTGGGAGCCCTGAAGCATAGTATGACTTCTGGTCTCAAAGTATCAGAAAGACTGAGGAACAGTATCATTTCTTGTACCAAGGGAACAGGGGTCCTGAGAAGCAATATTAATTAAAATTGTAAGGGATTAGGGAATCTTCCTGGATAAAGACAAGAATGCTGACCAGCAAAGGAGTTACCACAGCTTTCTCCAGTTTATACCAACTTGCAAGCACAGAAAATTTCCAAACCCTTAGAATTAACTCTGAAAACAATGGTATCTTCCCTCACTCCCATATCAGCAGCAAAAGTATAATTCCAATGTTATATTCATAGCACCCATGGTAGTTATGAATATGCTTGTATAATTCTGAATACGGAACCAAAACATTTATTCAAACATTAGAAAGCCAAATCCTAAAACCAGAAAGCCAAATCCATCATAGCAACTAAGAAGTTGTCACACATACCAGTGCAACAAGTACTGACATCCCCAAGTCTTCCTTCCATCAGGCCTTCAAAACAAAACGGAGTCCTTTAAGCAAAAATGCCCCTCTCTCATTCATCCTAGCTGCTCTGCCACTTTGTTCCTTGTTCCCAGCCCTGGTAGTGCTCTGCTCACTCCTCCTTCCTGCTCTACCCTTCCTGTTCCACCCATTCAGCAACCTCCTTCCACAATGGGCTCCATGTGATTACATCTGGCCTATTAAGATCACAGAAGATCTTCAAATTCCCATTACCATGACAAAAGGTTAGCTTTAACATAAAGTACAAAATCAACAAACAGCATGGAAAAAAATGAGAAAACACTATTACCATAGTAATCTATGAAAACAAGGAAATTGAAGACACAAACTCATGAAATCAAAACAGTGACAAGCAAAGCCTCAAAGAAATGATGTGAATTGGCATGCACACAACAAGAATTCCTGGAAGAGTTAAAACATTATCTTCAAAAGTGGCAGAGGAAAAATTAGGTAAAGAAATGAGAGCAAAGGAAGAAAATTATGAAAATATAATTAATAACATTGTTACAAATGCACTAAATAAAATAACTTAAAAAAAAAAACCCAGAATTGGCCATATAGAAAAAGAGATACCAAAATTCACTAATAGAAATAACTCCTTAAAAAGCACAATTGATAAAATTTGAAAAGTGGTACAAAAACTCAATAAAGAAAATCATTCATTAAAATTTAGAATTGGATGATTAGAAGCTAATGACTCCATGAGACATCAAGAAACAATCAATAAAAGAAAGTCAAATATAAAAAATATACAAGAAAATATGAAATATGTCTTTGGAAAAACAAGAGAACTGAAAAATATATCAAGAAGAGATAATTAGAGAATTGTTGAGTACCTGAAAGCCACAATAAAAAGAGACTACATATGATATTTCAAGAAATGTTGTCATGGAATATTGTAAGGATGATGTAATGGTAATGGAATTTAAAGATCTTCCATGTCCCTTGTATTGGCAAGCTAACAGGTACTTAGCACTTAGTTTCAGTTCATGATTGTATCAAGTATTAAGAACCGGAACTTGTGAATCACACAACTTGTGAACCCTAGAACTGGTCAACTCCTGTTGCTGATGCAACAGGAAAGGGGAGGAGCTAATACCTTATATAAAGAAAGGCCCAAGCTAGGGAGGCCAGAACTTCTGGGAGCAAGCATCTGGATGCTACTGCTGGAGAGAGAGAAGAGAACCAAAAACTGAACTGAAAACTGAGAAGAACTGAGGAAAGAAATGAGAACTGAGGACTGGACTGAGAATTAAGAAGAACCGAGAAATTAGAATAGAGGAGAACTGGGAGGAGGCATGGCTCTGGTGTTGGTACTTTGTCCATATGTTTTGATGTTACTTTGTCAGATTCATCGTTGATATGGGACAGTGATGTTGTTACAGAAGTCTTGGGACCTTGAAGCTGATTCAGAAGCCCTGAAAGAGAATTTACTTGTTGTATGTATACAGAAATCCTGGAGGAGGGTCTTGCTGTTGATTTCAGAGGACAAAGGACTATACTGGTGATTTGTGTTGAATCCTCAGACCTTGTTGTTGGGTCTGTGTTGATTTCACAGGCAGAAATTGAATTGATGAGGCCACTGGCAATGTGCATTAATGTTATTGTGGCTTTGTTAATCTTTGTCTTCCCAGGAACAGAAACTGTGAAGGACTTGAGGTAGACTAGACACTGTGAGCTTCAGTATGGAACAGGAACTGGGAAAGAAGCTGGAGAACAAGGAGCTGGGATCAGAGAAGGGGAACCATGGAAGCTGAGAGCCAGCCTTGAGTCAAGATGAAAAGATCTCTTCTTGGGTAACTGATGATGACTGAGAAGATTATGATTTAACGTGCCCTAGGGGTGGAGAACTTGGACCTTTGTACTTTGTGTCCATTAAGGAGACAAGCCTCCTTAAGGACGATTGAACTTATTAAATGATTGAGTTACTAAATGATTCTATTTTGCTTAAAAGTATGTGGCAACTTTGGTGAAAACTGTAGGGCCATTTTAGTGATAAGTTGTTAATTCATAACATTGTGAATGCTGTACTTTGATTTCTGTGAATATTTTACCTTAATTTGCTGCTGAATAGAGAGTTCACTATACTATGTAATCAGAACCTTGAAGCTGTCTACAGTAGCAGTCCTCTGGAAAGCTGCTCGTATTTGGCTTTATAGATGATCAAATATGAAAGGCCAGTTCAAGACAGTTCCAAAGGACTTATGATTAAAAAAAATAAAAAAAGAAAGAACATGCTCTTTACCTCCAAAAGGAACTGATGAACTCTGAATGAACATTGAATAATGCATAACAATAACAACAACAACAACAAAACCGACCTTTATCTTTCTTGTCTTTTATGTCTATTTTCTTGGCCAATATAGAAATATGTTTTTCATTACTTTATATGTATAATTAATATAAAATTGCTTACCTTCTCAAGAGGGGGGTATGGGCAGGAATGAAGGAGAGAATTTGAAATTCAAAATTTTAAAAATTGTTAAAATTTTTATGTGTACCTGGGAACTATTTGACAAAATACTGTATATTAAAAAAAAGTATAATATGATTTCATAGAATTTATTAGGGTTTAATGGTCTATAAAGTATTCACAAGGACAATATATTTTGATCATTGAAATAATATTATGAGATAAGTAATCAAGCATGTATTACACAAGCATTTTGATCCAGGCGCTATGATGAGAATTTAAGATACAAAGAATATCAACAACACAGTCCCTGTCCTCAAGTAATTCATATTCTAATGGTATTCAAACAACTTTGTAAAAAGGGATGTGTATATATATATATATATATATATATATATATATATATATGTATATATATGTTCATGTGTATGTTTGTTCGTTTATGTATGTATATATATGTATATACAAACATACATATATACATATAGTACCCATATACACATACATAAAGACATTTATATTATATAAGTATATGTTATACACACAAACAAATCTGGGGATGGGGTTTCTTGTGTGAAGAACAGTAAAAAAAAAAAAAACATTGTCACTGGATCATATAATTTGAAAAAGGTAGTAAAATAGGGAGGCAGTAAGAAGACTGTAAAATAGTCCAAATACTATTATCCCCATTTTACAGATAAGACAAATTAGTTCCAGTAAGTTTATGTGATTAACAGAAGGTTGTGCCTAACCCTTCTGCATCTCACTT
Organism: Pseudochirops corinnae; assembly: GCA_028646515.1. Classification (NCBI taxonomy): domain Eukaryota; kingdom Metazoa; phylum Chordata; class Mammalia; order Diprotodontia; family Pseudocheiridae; genus Pseudochirops; species Pseudochirops corinnae. The sequence goes on from JAQQSV010001101.1 coordinate 20,148, forward strand.
TCCTCATATGTAGAATATAAGGCATTTTTAAGATGATCTCACACAAGCGTTGTCAAGTCTGTTGTACTCATCTCTCAAAGTTCAAGAGACTGAGAGAGGGGACTATGTAAGAAATGTCCTTTTTGAGTTAGCAACACTAGTAACACGATGCATCCTTCCCTTGATATAACTATTCTTTCATCACTTTGGGAAATTTAACTCTATGTAATAAACATTAAGGTTGAGAATAATGTATTATGTAAGCTTCTAATTAATGAATTTCTCTAAAAAAGAATGAATTTAATTTCCCAAATCAAAATTTAATGAAGTGTAATTTTGAAATCCACGTGTTTTTTTTTTCTCATTAGCCTTTGTCATATTTAAATAAAATTTTATTTGTGATACTTGGGTAGGAATAGCAACTCACATTCTTTACAATAGTTTAGTGAGGGAAATGCTACCAGTACTAGTATTGCTAGTTCACAGAAGAAAGAATTAAATTTTTTTAGAAAGTTTAAGTTGCTTATCCATGGCTATACACCTGGAACATCAGAGAAACATTGCTTTAGAATTGGAAAACTCTGACTTAGAAACAACTCAACACAGATGAGCACATTGCAGCACCAGGAAGTATTTGCGTAGGTGAAACAGTTGGTAGATAGCAGAGAGGAGTTTTGAATCAAGGTCCGTAGATTCCAAATCCAACACTCTTTTTTTCTGACTCTAAAATCTAGTATTTTTTCCATTTTTCCATGCTTTCTCACAAGAGATGACCTTCCTAAAATTAAGTTCCTATATCTGATATCTTAACCTTCTTTACTGTCTGATGCAGTCCAGTTTCTGCTTTGTCTTTGAAATTTAGGAGTGACATAACACATCATGTAATATAATTATCTTTGCATAATATTGAAAATGTTAAGGTTGTTAAGGTACCAGGTAAACAAAAATAAAAAGAAATATTGAAATGGAAAGTTATACTTGATATTTATATGACTTGGAAATTACTAACAGAATTTCTGAACTGAAAGTTTAAAAAGTTGAGGTTGATAGTGCCTGAAAGCCTCTGCATTCAGTTGGTTGTTTGGTGGTCTATATGATACACATTGGTGGTTTTGCTCTTCTTGTTGTTGGACAAATGTTCAAACCACTAAAACCACTCAAAAATTGGCCCTTATAATAGGAAAAGTCAATTCCTTTCCTTGGGAATCCTCCACTAGAAAGAGACTTTATCCCAAAGGAGTGGTTACCCACAATGAAAAGTTTAAGATGGCAATAAGACAAAGGCTTGGCTGCTTTACAAAGAAATAGACTTGTAAAGATCTGAGTATCTGTTCATGCAGTTTAACTTTGTTTTTTAAAGGATATTAATTGATATGTATGGTTTTCAGTTGCGTTTCTCTTTGGATCCTTTCCCCTCTCTCCAGAAAGCTATCACTTACCAGAAAGAAGAGGGGGAAAAAGAGGAACATAACAAAAGAACAAGACAATGAAATAATAAACATCAAAAAACCACCATCTCATGTTATATGAAATTTTCCTTACATGAAAGCCTGTACCTCTGCAATGCATAGATGAGTTGATCATGAATTGTCTTCTTATATCTTTTCTTTGGGGTCATGCTTGGTTATCACAATTTCCTCAAAATCAGCTTAGCTCATTTGTACTTATTATTTTTATTTTTCCATTTACATTAGTGTAGTTGTTTTATATTATTATTTTCCTGGTTATTCTTACTTCACCTTGCATTAGTTCATACAAATCTTTCCATGTTTCTCTGTATTTATCATGTTCATTTTTTCACAGCATCATAATATTCTATTCCTTTCATGTGCTACAATTTGTTTAGCTATTCCCAAATCTACAGGCATATATTTTGTTCCCATTGCTTTGATAACGTAAAAAGCAAATGCTCTACATAACTTTAATTTTGAATGTATTCCTCACAGTGGAATCATTGGGTCAAAGGATATGGAAAATTTAGTCACATTATTTATATAATTCCAAATTGCTTTCTAGAATTATTGCATGCAATGCCTCCAACATTGAATACTCCTATATATTTTGTCATTTTTACCAATTTACTTGGCATGAAGTGAAAGGATAGTCTTAATTTTTGTTTCTCTTATCAATTGCAATTTGGAGCATTTTTTCATATGATTGTTAATCATTTGCAATTCTTCCTTTGTGAACTGTATGTTTGTATCCATTGTTCACTCATCTATTGGGAAATAACCAATGTAATTTTCAAAGACTAAGTTCTGAATACTCTGTCTCTAATTATCCTAATAGAATTTTTAAACTAAAGTTCAGAGCCAAAATAATTATTTAAACTTTTAGTTGAAAAATACCTGATGTGATTACATTTTTTTTTTCCATCTAGAACTCTGTTGAAAATAATACACACTAGGGATTGAATTTTGGAGAAAATAATCATCAAATCTCTGTATGGAAATCAACCAGTCAATATTTCATTATTTCATCTCTGCTATGTTCTCAGCAGTGACTTCTGGACTGTGGAACACTGCAAGCTAAGAAGAATCATAATTACATATGAACCAGGGGACAGTGAAGACACATTTTGGGTATAAGTAGGTGGCATCATGTTAGCAAGGATATCATTTGGCCTGTAAGACAGGAAAAAAAATAGATCACCAAGAACATATTTGACTTGAAAAGAAGATGGACTTGTCACATAAAGAAGCAGAGATGTAACAAATAGTTGACATGATGGTAGGCACTAAGTGTTAAAATAATTAAAAGGTGAATTTATAGAACATGGATGAGAATCAGGATGCACAATGTGGTGTAAACCAAAGAGGGTAGATATGGACTAAGGAAGACCAGGGATCAAGTCCTATATACAAGCTTTTTGGTACAGGCAATTAAAACCCTCAGTACTGGAGGTCATTGCCCCAGGGAACTTTCTGAGACAAATTAACAGAGGAGGTGCTGATCTGAATAAGTGGTAGTGATTTCAACATTGGATACTTCTTCTACCAATGAATTCACTGACCCCAAAACCACTGCCACCGTCATAAAAATAAGTGAGAATCATACAAGAGGAAAATGTGTAGATGGAACACAATCTGTATCAGTGTAAGTAATGTAATCATGTGTGATATCATGGATCCCCAAAATATCATTATGCTATGTCCTCATCAATGTGCTATGTATTGTAGATGGTAAAGATGATGTACCAAAATGTCATAGCAAGCCTTTCTAGGTTCTGAGAGTGTTTCCGTCATATTACAGTGACATGAAAATTACATGTTGCAAGCAATAATTTCAGTATTGTTTGATATGTGCATGATGTGTATATGTTTCTACTGACACTACACTAACAGTGTATCAGGATTGAGATGGTTTCTCCACCTTGTGTTTGAATTTTCAGTTGCATGAGGATTTCCTGACATACACATACATGTATTGCATTGTTCTCTTTTATTTTTTGTTTATTAATCCTGTGGTATTTAAGAATGGATATTACTTCAATGATACGTGTAAGGGTTGTTAAACTTAAAGGTCACACTTTAATGACTGTTAGTGATATTCCACTGGTTATTGGTGTATGAAAGTCAAAGATATCAAGTATCACTAAAGTCCACAATCAATCATTTTCAATTACACCAAAGCATAAAGGAAAATACGGACAAAAATGAAAAAAAATCAAGAACTGACAAAATTTTTTACAAAATAGTCTAATCCTTAGCATACTTTCAAATTGAACTAGCAGTTGAAAAGATTTTTATTTATTCTTCTATAGTATAATGTAGATTTCCAGACATTTTAAGAACATAAAAATGGTGAGTATAATTGCTACCCATTGTTATGAAGGGGAAAAAAGAATCATCATGGACAAAAATATAGAAAGACTGGAGGATGAAAGTGTGTGTGTGTGTGTGTGTGTGTGTGTGTTTGTGTACACACATATGAGGGAAATTCAAATTTTCTCTCAAGTCTATGCCAAAATTGTAATCAGAAGATATCCAGGTAAGTCTTCAAGAGGTAGGTACCTTTATGATTGTAAAACATTCAAACCAAAAAAGGTCTAGGACCTTTTTTTTCTTACTTCCAATAGTCCTGGGAATCTTGTACCCATTGGGGGAATGATGAACTCTGATAAATATATTGGTAATAATGAGAAGCTATGATAATTATAAACTTTATACTATTTGATATTATAATTCCAGTGTTTAATGTTATAGATATAATGATAGGACTCCAATATGGAGTCACTTAATGGTGCTCATGCCCATAAAAGCATACAGGCAAAAATAGATAGTTTGTACTTTTCCAATGTTCTGACCTTTTGACCTGTGGTAAATCTGTGTTAGACAGATAAGACGAACAGATTCATATTGGATGATACTCCTGACCAGTTGCAGCCTTTGAGTCAATCTCCTACAGCTTCCTTAAATAGTTAACTTAGTTTATAGGATTAAGAAAATCCCCCCATCCAACCCTTACCCAAGTCTGGTTATCAGAATGTTACCATTTCTCCTTCTGAATTGGAATGTCTCCTCCCACATGTGACCGCAATTACATTTCTCAACAAGCCCATTCTCAGGTTATATAATTTTGTCACCTAAACCCTGACTTTGAGTGAATTTCCCCCCTGACACATCTCCGTTTCCCTTGTGTTGCATGAGACAAACCTTTATCTATTTATTTGCAATTTGGTCTATGTGTAAATGCTTTATTATTTATTATATATTGTTTATTATGTCCCATGATAATAAAGCCCTTGTTTTATCAGCTTTCTGATAACTAATTTCCTAGAATTCTTGAACCTAGGTCATTAATACAAACTGTGAAGACAAATAAAGGAAAAACAGACATTTTCTAGAATTACATCCATTCCCATGTACAGATGCAATACTGCAAAAGACACACCATGCTACATATCATGAAAGTTTAGGAAATTTATCTAAGAAAGGGAGATAAACATAGTTCAGTGGTCTGGGTACTCACTTGATTTAAACCCCTTTAAAAACCTATAGGTTATGATCCAGGCTTGATTTGTGGAAAACAATTTTTGTCAAAAGTATGCTTAACAGGGGCAGAACCAAGATGGCAGAGAGAAGCCAGGAAGTTGCCAAGCCCACCCCTTTTTCACTCTGAAATAATGTTAAATCAAGCATCTAAACAGATTCTGGAAAAACAGAACCCATAAAAAGAAGAGGTGAAATAATTTTCCAACTTAAGTTAATGTCTGTGTGTGTGTGCATGCGTGCATGTGTGTGTGTGTGTGTGTGTGTGTGTGTGTGTGTGTGTGTGTGTGTGTTATTCTGAAAACCCAGGAGAGAATTATTTGTGGGAAGAAAATGCTTGAGAGTCACTAACTGCAATCACTGCAATGTGCTTTGCTGTCATTAATAGTGTCTTGCTTTCTTAGCAGAGACTCAAAACTAGAAAAAAAAATAATGCTTGTTTAAGGAAGCGATTCCACTTACAATTGATTAAAGGAGTTAGGTTGCTAGGTGGATTGTGCACTGGAGTTAGGAACACCTAAATGCAAATCTGACCTCAGACATAGATCAATCATGTGACTCTGGGCAAGTCATTTAACCTCTTTCTGCCTTAATTTCCTCACTGTAAAATGGGGAAAGATTCATTAGAAGCACTGTGTTCCAATCTGCTCATTTTAGAAATGAGAAAGCTAAAGCCCAAGAAGTTAAGAGATTTTCTCAGTATGATACAAATAGTAAATTAGTAAGGATAGAATTGGACCTAAGAGCCACTGATTTCGAATTCTTTCTATGGCCTAACTGTTCTACTTATAAAACAGGCTCAGAAAATTTGTAACTTGTCAGTCATGGAAAAAACTGAAGACAGGCTCCTGGCTCCAAATGCTTCACCTTCCCTACTAAATTAATCTTCCTCATTAGAAGTTGTTAGTCATTTTTTATTGTTATTTCATGTCTTTATGTTTTGTGCAGTCAAAATTAGGAAAGGTGTTTTCTCTATCAGTATAAAGGAAAAATTTCAAATAGCATTCAGCTAACCAACTTTCCATGTTTTGTAACAACACTAAATGATAAACTTAATTTTCCTATGTTAATATATAATATCAACTAGTAAATAAAATGTTATATACATATACATATTTGTACGTAAAGGTGCAAAATCAATACATAGTCCTATTTACAACTGAGGCAACAAGGTCCAGAGAGGCTAATTGATTTGTTTAAAATAATTCTGCCAAGTACATAGTAGGGTTTTACCAGAAAAAAAATATAAAAATAAAATAACCAAGAACTCTTGTTATCCTTTTTCCATTGCAGTTCTAGTTCCCTATAGCACATTTTCATGATTCAAATATTTTTACTCACATTTAATATATAGATACAGATATTTTAATCCAACGTTTCTAAAGCATATGAATATATATTTTTATTTTAAAAATAATTTACACTGACAAGAAGCAATTACTTTTTTGTAAAAGAACAACCTGCTTCTTACATTGGAAGAGGGAAGAAAGGGGAAAGATTCATGACAGAACTCCTAGCAGTAGATTGAATGATGTGCCTAGAGATGAGTTAAAAGCACAAGTTCTTTCTCTGATGTATTAATCAACATCCTTGGCATAGTAGTGATTCCCTTGTACACAAATCTGAATATGACAGTTATATAATGAGGCTTATCATAGAAGTTAAGTCTCATAGTTTATATTAAAATTCAGATTTAAAGTATAATTTATATGTATTTATATGAACACCAAATGTTAGAAATAATACTTCGTATGCCTTGTGTCAAGTTTTAATCAGTATTATTTAATCACATAAGTGCTGTACAAAGTGTCTATATTATAAATATTTTTATTGATGTGAAAAGTAAATTATCTTCCAATCCCAAACATGTTTAATTGCTATGAGGTTAATAATGCACTTGAATAATGTTTTTAATCTGAAGTTAGCAACTATTATTCTCTTCAGGAATAAAAATCTTAATAAGTTATATATGAATAATAGAACCCTTGAAATAATTTTTTGGGGTTGTGCGTTGGATAATAGTTTCTGAGACCCCTGGGTTCAAGACTTCTATAGATACATAATATAGATGTAATCATAAACAAATCACTTTTCTATTCAGTTTTCCAGACATTTGTCTAACTTATAGAGAAATCTTTGATCTTCATTGGTATATTTTCCACTTTAAAAGATCTAGGCTCTCAGCCCCTCACCCTCAAATTTTTCCTTAGGAAAATCATCAATACTAATTTCTCACTTTTCCCCTTTTCACTTATATGTGGTAGATAGGGGGGAAAGTATTTAGTTAGCACTTAATATCTGTCAGGAATTGTGTTACAAATATCTCATTAGACCCTCACAACCATGGGAGGTAGGTGATATTATTATCATGTCTCTATGCTTTGATTTGATGAACATCAGAAATGTTGGCCTTCTTGTATTATGGGAAATTTTTATAAAGATCCTAGTTTATTTGATCCTTTACAAAAATAAAAACAAAATGGGGCAACATAGAAAATCAGCATCAGCTTACTATCTTGATATCATTTCTTCTGCTTTCCTTCAGAAGGATGGCTAAAAAGTATATAATTGTTAAATGATAGAATCAATTGTGCCAAAAATAAAACTAGAACCTATTTGATCATAATCAACTTTTCTATAATTCAAGGAGACATAAAACCTCAAATGTGATTTTACAAAGTACAGTTCTATCCACCTCTCCTCCACCACTTCAACACACAAACGTTTATATTTCAGTGTAAGGCTTTGATTGAAACATTGAGAATTTAGAAGGCATGGCTGACTTCTTCAATGGTCCAAATTAATTAAATGTTATGGTAACAATTCTCTTTTCTTTTTTTTTTTCTAAATTTGCAAATTTCAGACTTACTATTTGTAATTTTTTTTTTCAACCTCAGCTACCTGTTTTAAAAGTGCCAGGGAGCTAAGAAATATCAGGTAACTCAAGCTCGGAAAGACATGTTTATGACTTTAGTCAGCAATTTCACTGATGTGTCTAAATTATAAAAATAAAATACACAAAATATTCTTGCTTCAGAAAGCATAGCAATTGCAGGATTTTTAGAATTTGACATTGTGAAGGTAAAATCTTCCCTCAAGTATCTTTTTTTTTTTTTTTTAATAATAAGAGAAACAAACTCAAAAAGTGATCAAAGATATGATTCAAATTGGGGAAGGGTTCTTTCACATCTTTTATTTTTAAATAATAAAAAAAAAAAAGCTTTACCCTGTTTTCTTTCTTTTCTCTTCTATCCGTATTTCTGGAGATAGATTCTATAGGAAAACTGAAAGAGCTTAAGTTCAGTCCATATTCTATTTTGTTAGCTCCTTCCTCTTTAATGTATATGCATAGACATACCTTTCTCATTTTTTTTTTTTAATTTACAGATGCTTGTAGTTTTTACCCTGGATTAGCAGCAATTTGTATTTGTTTCTAATGAGTTTCAATAGGTCTTTGTAAGTTCAAAGATGGGTAAAGATTTCATTATTATGTACTGTAAAGTATATTTTGCCTACTCAGAAGAATGCTAATCCTCGTATTCAAAACTTTTCTTCCCAGTAGGAACATAGCACACCAAGCTGAGTGTTCAATAAAAACAGAATCTCCAAACTGTAATTTATTTAATACCCATAAATTTGACAGATCTTTCTAAAATTCATTACGGTGTTTATGAATGTTGTAAGTTACATTTAGTTCAGTAGAGCAGCAACATTATGCACAGTAGTACTACAGCATTCATTTATTTATAGTTTGATCATCTCTGTAAGGTTAAAAAAACTACATCCTTTGAATGATAGAAAGTTGTCTTAAATTCTTTCTGAGCAACCTGTTCATATATTAATATGTTGCTATTTATAATGCTATAATTATTTCTTAAAACTATTTATTAAAATTGAATAAAATATCCTTCATTTTTCCCATTACAGATTGTTGATCTACTTAAGTGATGAAAAACTAAATGCAAAATCTAAAAAAAAAAAAAATACATCTTCTCAAAGGAGATTAGAATTTATAGACTTTAGCATGATTCTTGTTGTTTACATAAAGGAAACAGCATTCAAACAACAGAAAAACCCAATTTAAATATTAAACCAATATTTTATACTTCTACCTCCATTGAAGAGTTGCTGTTGTTTTTTTTTTTTCCCCTTTTGTTTTGTTTTCCTGATACCTCATTGTGTTATGGAGCTAACCTGGGTGTCTGGAAAAGTGATCTAATTGAAAGTCTTATTCAGCTGGAAAAATAAAGGTTCAAGTATTAACCTAAGTGATTTTGAATATATCTCTCAAAAACAAACTGAATTCATTTCAAAGAGACTCATCATAGATGAGTTTGTCATCAATTAAGGATTTTTTTTTAGTCACTGCATTTTCTGCATTAGAAAAATTACACGTTGTGAAAAGAGCATTGTATACAGAGTTGAGAGACCTTTGTTCATATCCTAACCGACACATTCTATATTACCTTGGGTAGGTGACATAATTTGTATGAACACTGAATTACCTTATCTATAAATGAGAACATAATAGTTACATCATCAAGTTTGCATGATTATTTTGAGGAAAGTATTTTGCAAACCTCAAGACTTAAACCTAGAAATATGCACTGTTATTCTTATTCAGGTCTGAAGACTTATAAACTGAATTGGTGCAGGGATATCCCACATGAATGAAAACACAGGTTTTCAAAGTTATTGTTGCTGATTAGGATTAAAATTTTAGAGCTGAAAGAGAATTTAGAAGTCCCTTGATTATGGTAAAAAAAAAATTAAAAGGGCAAATGTTATTGGTGAAGTCAAGAACAGTGGTCGTACAGGGAAACTTTACGTTATTTTAAACTACGTCATGTCAAGTATTTGTTATGTTTTGTGATATGATATACAGAAGATCCAGGCAGCTGTGGTATACTAGAAGGAAAGCTAGACATATAGTTTCATCTTCTGTTTTGTTTGTTTCTGTAAGCAAGTCCCAATCTCTTCAATCCTTTATTTGTAAAATTAGAACCTATTTACAACACCTACTACACCAACCTATTGTGAGCAAATACCTTATTAAAATTTTGTCATACATAAATGTGAATTATTAATGCAATCATCTAAGAAAATTGTAGGACATTTCTGTAACATGAATTTAATTCTTTGGGTTTGTTTGTTTGTTTGTTTGTTTGTTTACGTGGGATATTTTCTGTTCTTTCCACCCCCTTCCTGAAAGTTAATTCATTTGCCTAAGGTTTCTGGTCAGTGTACTTTGTACAACACTTTGAATTTTTTGGAAATCTAACAAATAGACTACCCAAAAAAAAAAAAAAAAAACAAAACCAAAAGTCTAACAAAAATTGACTTATGGCTGTTCACAAGGTCTAATAAATGAAACAGGACTTAGAGGAAAAGAAAATGGACAAAAGCTTCAGATTTCTTTGTTGCATAAATGCAGTCATTCACGGAACCAGAAAAAAAAAACATGCAAATTTAACATTTTCTTAGATTTATGGGAAGCAAATAAAATAGTTGTTTGGACTTACTGGCTAAATCAAGACATGATTAAAATGCACATAAAATCAAGGGGAAATCAGTAGGCATTGACACCTATCTTGTTCTTTTTTATTTCTCTGTTGCTGTGATTGTTTTATAAACATGGATTACTAATAAAGAAAACAACTAAAAGTTTTCTTTTTAATTTTTAAAGACCAAAATGGGTTATAGCTTATTTTTGCTTGAAAACAAAACCAGAACACAACCCACCTATTATTTGCAGATGGCTAAGTAGTGAGAGGAGATCACTTAGATTTGTTATCATGCTACAGTCTGTTAGGAAAGACACCTTAGATCAACTTTAATGGTGATGATCAATATTAAAAATTCTAAAATAAGATAGTCATGAAATATGTTTGCATTCCATTAATTCCATTAGGCAGTAGGAAAGGTGAAGTGTAATTCCTCCTTGCTCTCAATGGGAGATTACCCTTCAATCTTTCTGAGGGTACCACGGGGCAGTTGTATGGAGGCAAGTAAAGTTGCCCCTGGGAGCACTGTTTCTAAGAGATGCCAGTGTTCATCTCAAGTAAAGATGAGTTTCAAGTTGATGTACACCCCATACAGCAGTAAAAAGATATAAGATATTGACACGCTCAGCTGCATCTTGTTAAAAGCTTCCTGCGGGTTGGCAGAATGAAATCTTTATTTAAAATACACAAACTATCGTCAAGGGAAAGAAGGAAAAGAGAAAACAGTAAAAGGGCCAAATGCTTAACCCACCAGAAGCAGCAAAAATGAAGAAGTGGTCATATTGCCTTTGCAGCAGCAGCAACAACACAATGTGACTAGGCTGACCACATCAGCATCCATCTGCTCATCCCATGATTTCAAGGACCATTATTTCTTTTATTATTAATTATGAAAGTTTCCGGGGTAGGGCAAATATATTATTATGAATAACAGGAGGGGAAATAATCTCTGTCACTACTTGGCAATGAGTACAGTAGTATAATGAGTGAGTGATGACATGAAAGATAGAAGCAAGAAGCCAGCAACATCACTATTATTTTTCCCCTCCCCCTTCTTCCTTTGATACCTTGAGGAATTAAATGTTCATAAAATTCCCTCACTGATAATTCATCAGGAAATGTTTCTTAACACTAACAGGAAGGGAAAGAGACAGGTTTAAGAGTGAGGAGAAAGAAGGAGGAGGAGGAGGAGGAGGAGGAGGAGGAGGAGGAGGAGGAGGTAAAAAAGAGTAATAGGGAAGGGAATAGAGAAGGAAGAGGAGAGGAAACAAGAGGTAGAAGGGGGGTGAGGGTAGGGTGAGACAACAAGAGAGATGGCACTGTAGGTCATGTTGGATGTGATTAATATTAGAAAGTGGGAGAATATTTTCTGTAATTGTAAACAAGAGCCAGGTAATATGTTGCTACAGATTATTGATATATTAATATATACACATACAGATATATGCATGAACAGAAAATACACATAAATGAATGCATGAAGTTCCTAAAAGGTATTGGCACACTGCAAGTCCAAACCTAGAGCTGGGAGAGAAAGTTAAATAAAAAGAAAGAAAAAGAGCAGAGATATTGACAGGGGAGGGATCCAGCAGAAGGATTAACCATGAGGAAAGAAGGGACATAGTAGGTAAGGGCTTAAAAAAAAAAGGGAGCCTTAAACCCCTTTTTAAAGAAAGGATCACTAACAGAGATTCATTTTTACTTCTATCTTGAAGCGAAATTTCTGCCAAGATGGATCTTTGACACGTGGAGATCGTATACTGTGCATAGCTTTTTATTTGTTTTGCTTTGTTTTTCCAAAAATACCACTTACCAGTTAATACTTTGGAAGGCACACTTTTACATTCTTCGTATTACGGAATTATTTTGAGACTGATAATTATTTTTGCCTCCAAAAGGAGTGCTTCAGGCACAATTCGAGAGTGCGTAGGCCAGGAGCGGGTGTAGTTCTGGAGGCCTGATGTTCGAACCTGGAAAGGTTAAGGGTTAAGAGAACAACATTGTCCTTCTTGACCTCCTTCCATTGCAGAACATCACTGCAGTCTCGCTACTTCTAAGTTGTTTCTACCTAGAAGTCTAAATCTGTTGAGAACTTTTACATCACTTAAAAGCTGCCGCTGATGGTTGAACCCCTAGAAAGAAGAGAGAAGACCCACCACCGTTCTAAATAAAATCCCAAACTCTAGACATCCCTTCAATAGTAAGACAGGGACTGTTATAATCACTCCTAGCAACTATCTTAAAGAAAAGGGTCCCTCCTCACTTGACTGTACAATTTCTCACTCAAATAACACCTGCCTGTTGGGCACCTGACTTCTAAAATAAAAACTACCCGTCTGCGACCAAAAACGAATCCCTTTGTGACCCACTTTATTTCTCCTCCCCACCCCCGACCACTATGTCTGATATTCCGGCTCATGCTGCTGCAAAGTAAGGTTCCGACCCGCTTCTCCAAGGTCGCCCTCCCTTCCACCCTCCCGCCAAATAAAACCTCAGAACCTTCACAATAAGCAGCAGAGGAGGAATCCTCATCTGGAAAGGGGTTCAGGGGAAGTCCTTTGTAGCTCTTGTGGCCAAGGAGAGTGTCATGTTCAGCTCTCCGAGGGTGAAAGTGGGTTAACCTCGAGCTCTCGGATCCTGCTGGGAAACGGGAGGCTCCGGGGGTCACCACTTGAGAAACACTCTCATCTGCTGCCTAGCCCTGCCCTGCCCTGCCCAGCCCTGCCCTGCCCAGCCCAGCCCCATGAGGGCCCCTCTGCGCTCCCTCCTTCAGAGCAGCCACCTCCCTGGGCTCTCCTCGCTTGGTGCCTTCCCCGCCCTCTTCGTACACCTCTCCTTTCTTCACTTCTCCCTCTTCTTCCTCCTCTCCACCCCCGCCCTATCAGGCTCGCCTTAGCGGGTCTGGGGAGCCGGCACATCGCTGCTGTCAGCCATCAAGTGGCTCGTTAAGGAAATGCAGGTGAGTGCCTGTGGCGGAGCCGCTGCCACGGCTATTGGAGGATGTGGGGTGTGTGCGCGTGTGCGCGTGTGTGCCTGTGTCTGTGGGTGCGTGGAAGACAGCTAGCGAGCGTGAGAGAGCGAGTGAAGGCATCGACGAGTAAGAGAGAGCGGAACGAGCGCAGCTAAGGCTCTCCCTGTCCGCGCCCCCTCGCTCTCGCTCCGGCAGCAGCCAGCGGCAGGAGCGCGCGTGGCAAGCAGCGCCTCCTTCCCTCGCTCGCTGCCTCCCTCCCATCACTTGGACCACGGCGCTGACTCTGCCCGAGTGTCTCGGCTGCTTCCAGCCAGGAGGCTCGCACTTACCTCCCCCCTCCCCTTTCTCCCTCCTTCCCCAGCCGAACCCAACTGCTTCTCCAGCTCCTCCTCCTCCTCTTCCACCTCCCCTTCTGGAGAGAACTACCATCCTCAGCTGGGAGAGTGCAGGTACTTTGCCTTCACTGAATATCTCGCAGGACCCAAGCAAGCTTTCTTGCTGCCTTTTGGTTTTCTTTCTTGCGAAAAAGAAGAAATCAGTTTAGAAACAAAGCAAGCAAGCCAAGGCCCCCCACCAAGCCCAGACTCCCCCCCCGCCCAGGGGCTGAAGTGCATGTGCTTTCTTCTCTCTTGCAGTTCCTCGGGGGCCTGTGTGGAATAAAAGACATTTCTTTATCTGACTGTTAGGAGAGGGAAGAGAAGACTCCTCAGGGTTTCCAAAGAGGTCCGGGCTGGCTACCTTAGTAAGTAAACCGCGTTGGTCTATCTATCTTTTTATCTATCTCTTTTTTTTTCTCCAAAGGTGTCTCTTCCGTGAATTTTTTTTTCCCTCTCTTCTTTGTAGTTATTCAGGGTAACCCCCTACCCAAGAAACTTATGTAACTTAAAAGAGTATGTGAGGAAGCAGTGGTTTGCCAAGCTTGCTTTTCTGGAGAACAATATTTGCATTAGGGGAGATCAGCATGGACAGGATTGAGGTTTTGTCTAGATTTCTGTGACTCCCTTTTAAAGAGATGTTGTTTGAGAGACTGTGGCATAGAAATGTCAGTTTGTTGTGGAATGAATGGACAGCTCCGGCTTGAGACTGTTTAAGTTTGAAATCTCCCTCCTCCCCACCACACCCCCACTCCTATTTCCACCTTTAGTCCCCGTCCCGCACCCACCCCCCAACCCAACCCGGTGGCTTTAGCTGGCTCTTTTTATCTTTAATTCTGGAGGTATCCGACAGGACGTTTGCATTAAGGACAAGTTGCCTTTATCCGTCTGAAAGCCGGTAGTGATTTGATAGTGCTTACCAGTAAAACAACAACAATAATAATAACTATTTAATTTTTTTTTTTAATATCCCAGTTGGATAATTTAGATGAACTTTAGAAAGGAAATGCTAACCGTGCTTTTTAGAGAACTGAAGCTTGTGCTGTGGTATTATTGGCAGTGCAGCTTACCGGCTATGACAAGGGGATGACAGCTAGTGACAGGTTTAAGGTGTTTGTTAAGTCTAAATGTCTCTGCATCAAAAACTTTTGCAAGCGTTGTCCCTCTTGGGTCAAACATCATGATGTCAGCAGTTGCTGCATTTCTATTGGGAGGGGGGAAAGAGAAAATGCTTCCTCCTCATTTGTCAAAGGGTTAACAGTTAATTGAAATAAAAATAGATCTGTATAACATTTGCCAATATTTTGTGATATCCAAATAAAACCTTTGTGTTATGTCAGGAAAAATATAGTTGAGTCAGTTTGTTTTGCACAACTAAAAGATAATCAATAACATTTCAGCATTTTTTTTCTTTATTACTGCCAAATGGACTTGGAATCTAATTCTCCTTGCATTGTTGCATATACAGTAGGTACAGTATGACTCACAATTTTGATAAAAGAGACCCATTTCTTAAATTGTGAGCTTTTCAATAAAATAGCTATTACACTGCCTAGGGTGAGATTGCAATAGGTAGAAAACTTCATCTGTTTTCTCTTTTACTTTGTTTTCTGTCCTCAAAATTCAAATATTAATAACAAAAATTTCATGATTTTATAATTCTAACCTGAAAATTCACTGTGGTGAGGCAAAACATCATGCTTAATTTCCTTTTCAAGTGAAAAAAGTTCATTCTCAAATCATTTTCTATGAGTTTTTCTTAATCTTTCTCAACGTTTTTTTCTAAAAAGCATTGAAGTAACTATGCCTATTGGACACTGATGTCTCAAAGTCTAGTCCTACAGTAGGATGGGAAAATATCTTTCCAAGTTGCTATGGACACTTAATAGCCATTGTGGTATGTTATATACAATGGGACATAAGTTTTAGAAATAAGAAAAAAAATAACTGCTACTGGTTGGTTAATGAATTTGCTAATATGGAATGTTCAGAAATAGAAATTAAAATTTTACAAAGGAAATATAATTGTTTGATAAGCAATAATTTATTTCAAACTCAAATGAGTTCTCCTAGTTAGATGCAATATAGATCACTACTGTGATAGCTTTCATGCAAAAAAATTCCTTAAAATACATTTAATTAATAAATTAGTGGATCAAATGAGGTTTATAACACATGACCTATGTTTAGTTGTGTGTGATCAGAAAAAGGGTGGATGATATGAATTTTAAAAACTAATTATTTCACACTCTAAAATAGGGTAATACCTCAAGTGACCAATTTGGACTTTGGATTAAATAAGTGATAACTCATTTAGTAGTGTGGAAAATACTTTATCCTAAATATTAGCCAGCATTTTTATAATGATGTAAAGCTTTTAGAGTTTTGAATGGTATGTTTTACAGTTGATATGAAAACCAACTTGACACATGTTCTGCACTTGGTATAATTATGCCTCAATGCTGTGAGAAATGACCTGAGTTAAGGACTCTGCAATTAAAGCATGCACACATTATGTTTGATCACTATATAATAATACAGGAAAATGTCAAATCTGAACAGGCTGGCTAATTGCAGTTAAATTTTTCTATTTCCCCTTGCTTATTGTTCTTTTTTTTTTTAATTTCCATGCTACAGAGGTAGTTGCTTCTTAAAGTTGATGGAAGAAAGTTGCTAGTGTCAGCAGTAATGTGTTTTATTATGCAATTGTTCTTGTTATTCAGATCAGATAATGGCCCTATGAAATACATAAGCAGTCTGCAGGGAATGAATGATTAATTCCTCTAACGTGTGCTTACTAAAGGAGTTCTTACTAATAAAGTACAGTATACCTGTCTTTGCTTACAGTTGCAGTTAGTGAAAGCAAACATGCTTATCTTTTCCTTTGCTATTAACATATAGTTTTACATGTCCACTGCTGTAATCAACATAATATGATGATGGCTTCATACATTGGTATTTTACTGTCTTAAAAACTTTATTCAGAGAAAACTATAACTCTTTTTGCATATTTAAGATCACCTTAGATTCTAAATAATTAGCACCTTTAATGTTGAAAGAGTAATATAAGAATCCCCTATTGTAAATTGAAATTATAACATGAAACATAAAAATTACAACAGTATGTTCTTAGTAAGATACATCAGTCATATGATATGTAGGTGTCACATTCTACATATTCAAAGTATTTTACATTCACAAAATCAAGATAAATTGAAAACCAGAACATCAAGAGAATTATATATATATATATATAATAAGTTAATTTTTTTCAGAATGACTACTAATGAAGATTGCAATTGCTATGGTTACCATAGATATGAATTTTTAGTAGAAAAAAGTCAGAATATCAATGTAAGCTTCAGAGTTTCTATACTACTTAAACTAAATTGTGAGGAAGGGTGATGGACTAATATTTAAAATGGTAATTTGTGAAGAAG
>JAQQSV010001101.1:37506-75111 GCA_028646515.1 Pseudochirops corinnae
TGTGATGACACTATTAAGAAGACACCACCAACTCAGGAAACAAAACTTTGCTTCAATCAATAATTATATTGTCCACATTAACTGAGTCAAGTGAAAAATTGAAAATGAAATAGAAAAAAGATAATATTTAAAATTATTTGTATGTATATATGTATATTATTAGATCCTATTTCTAAATTGTTGAATAAATTTCAGATTACTTCTTCACAAATTACCATTTTAAATATTAGTCCATCACCCTTCCTCACAATTTAGTTTAAGTAGTATAGAAACTCTGAAGCTTACATTGATATTCTGACTTTTTTCTACTAAAAATTCATATCTATGGTAACCATAGCAATTGCAATCTTCATTAGTAGTCATTCTGAAAAAAATTAACTTATTATATATATATATATATAATTCTCTTGATGTTCTGGTTTTCAATTTATCTTGATTTTGTGAATGTAAAATACTTTGAATATGTAGAATGTGACACCTACATATCATATGACTGATGTATCTTACTAAGAACATACTGTTGTAATTTTTATGTTTCATGTTATAATTTCAATTTACAATAGGGGATTCTTATATTACTCTTTCAACATTAAAGGTGCTAATTATTTAGAATCTAAGGTGATCTTAAATATGCAAAAAGAGTTATAGTTTTCTCTGAATAAAGTTTTTAAGACAGTAAAATACCAATGTATGAAGCCATCATCATATTATGTTGATTACAGCAGTGGACATGTAAAACTATATGTTAATAGCAAAGGAAAAGATAAGCATGTTTGCTTTCACTAACTGCAACTGTAAGCAAAGACAGGTATACTGTACTTTATTAGTAAGAACTCCTTTAGTAAGCACACGTTAGAGGAATTAATCATTCATTCCCTGCAGACTGCTTATGTATTTCATAGGGCCATTATCTGATCTGAATAACAAGAACAATTGCATAATAAAACACATTACTGCTGACACTAGCAACTTTCTTCCATCAACTTTAAGAAGCAACTACCTCTGTAGCATGGAAATTAAAAAAAAAAAGAACAATAAGCAAGGGGAAATAGAAAAATTTAACTGCAATTAGCCAGCCTGTTCAGATTTGACATTTTCCTGTATTATTATATAGTGATCAAACATAATGTGTGCATGCTTTAATTGCAGAGTCCTTAACTCAGGTCATTTCTCACAGCATTGAGGCATAATTATACCAAGTGCAGAACATGTGTCAAGTTGGTTTTCATATCAACTGTAAAACATACCATTCAAAACTCTAAAAGCTTTACATCATTATAAAAATGCTGGCTAATATTTAGGATAAAGTATTTTCCACACTACTAAATGAGTTATCACTTATTTAATCCAAAGTCCAAATTGGTCACTTGAGGTATTACCCTATTTTAGAGTGTGAAATAATTAGTTTTTAAAATTCATATCATCCACCCTTTTTCTGATCACACACAACTAAACATAGGTCATGTGTTATAAACCTCATTTGATCCACTAATTTATTAATTAAATGTATTTTAAGGAATTTTTTTGCATGAAAGCTATCACAGTAGTGATCTATATTGCATCTAACTAGGAGAACTCATTTGAGTTTGAAATAAATTATTGCTTATCAAACAATTATATTTCCTTTGTAAAATTTTAATTTCTATTTCTGAACATTCCATATTAGCAAATTCATTAACCAACCAGTAGCAGTTATTTTTTTTCTTATTTCTAAAACTTATGTCCCATTGTATATAACATACCACAATGGCTATTAAGTGTCCATAGCAACTTGGAAAGATATTTTCCCATCCTACTGTAGGACTAGACTTTGAGACATCAGTGTCCAATAGGCATAGTTACTTCAATGCTTTTTAGAAAAAAACGTTGAGAAAGATTAAGAAAAACTCATAGAAAATGATTTGAGAATGAACTTTTTTCACTTGAAAAGGAAATTAAGCATGATGTTTTGCCTCACCACAGTGAATTTTCAGGTTAGAATTATAAAATCATGAAATTTTTGTTATTAATATTTGAATTTTGAGGACAGAAAACAAAGTAAAAGAGAAAACAGATGAAGTTTTCTACCTATTGCAATCTCACCCTAGGCAGTGTAATAGCTATTTTATTGAAAAGCTCACAATTTAAGAAATGGGTCTCTTTTATCAAAATTGTGAGTCATACTGTACCTACTGTATATGCAACAATGCAAGGAGAATTAGATTCCAAGTCCATTTGGCAGTAATAAAGAAAAAAAATGCTGAAATGTTATTGATTATCTTTTAGTTGTGCAAAACAAACTGACTCAACTATATTTTTCCTGACATAACACAAAGGTTTTATTTGGATATCACAAAATATTGGCAAATGTTATACAGATCTATTTTTATTTCAATTAACTGTTAACCCTTTGACAAATGAGGAGGAAGCATTTTCTCTTTCCCCCCTCCCAATAGAAATGCAGCAACTGCTGACATCATGATGTTTGACCCAAGAGGGACAACGCTTGCAAAAGTTTTTGATGCAGAGACATTTAGACTTAACAAACACCTTAAACCTGTCACTAGCTGTCATCCCCTTGTCATAGCCGGTAAGCTGCACTGCCAATAATACCACAGCACAAGCTTCAGTTCTCTAAAAAGCACGGTTAGCATTTCCTTTCTAAAGTTCATCTAAATTATCCAACTGGGATATTAAAAAAAAAAATTAAATAGTTATTATTATTGTTGTTGTTTTACTGGTAAGCACTATCAAATCACTACCGGCTTTCAGACGGATAAAGGCAACTTGTCCTTAATGCAAACGTCCTGTCGGATACCTCCAGAATTAAAGATAAAAAGAGCCAGCTAAAGCCACCGGGTTGGGTTGGGGGGTGGGTGCGGGACGGGGACTAAAGGTGGAAATAGGAGTGGGGGTGTGGTGGGGAGGAGGGAGATTTCAAACTTAAACAGTCTCAAGCCGGAGCTGTCCATTCATTCCACAACAAACTGACATTTCTATGCCACAGTCTCTCAAACAACATCTCTTTAAAAGGGAGTCACAGAAATCTAGACAAAACCTCAATCCTGTCCATGCTGATCTCCCCTAATGCAAATATTGTTCTCCAGAAAAGCAAGCTTGGCAAACCACTGCTTCCTCACATACTCTTTTAAGTTACATAAGTTTCTTGGGTAGGGGGTTACCCTGAATAACTACAAAGAAGAGAGGGAAAAAAAAATTCACGGAAGAGACACCTTTGGAGAAAAAAAAAGAGATAGATAAAAAGATAGATAGACCAACGCGGTTTACTTACTAAGGTAGCCAGCCCGGACCTCTTTGGAAACCCTGAGGAGTCTTCTCTTCCCTCTCCTAACAGTCAGATAAAGAAATGTCTTTTATTCCACACAGGCCCCCGAGGAACTGCAAGAGAGAAGAAAGCACATGCACTTCAGCCCCTGGGCGGGGGGGGAGTCTGGGCTTGGTGGGGGGCCTTGGCTTGCTTGCTTTGTTTCTAAACTGATTTCTTCTTTTTCGCAAGAAAGAAAACCAAAAGGCAGCAAGAAAGCTTGCTTGGGTCCTGCGAGATATTCAGTGAAGGCAAAGTACCTGCACTCTCCCAGCTGAGGATGGTAGTTCTCTCCAGAAGGGGAGGTGGAAGAGGAGGAGGAGGAGCTGGAGAAGCAGTTGGGTTCGGCTGGGGAAGGAGGGAGAAAGGGGAGGGGGGAGGTAAGTGCGAGCCTCCTGGCTGGAAGCAGCCGAGACACTCGGGCAGAGTCAGCGCCGTGGTCCAAGTGATGGGAGGGAGGCAGCGAGCGAGGGAAGGAGGCGCTGCTTGCCACGCGCGCTCCTGCCGCTGGCTGCTGCCGGAGCGAGAGCGAGGGGGCGCGGACAGGGAGAGCCTTAGCTGCGCTCGTTCCGCTCTCTCTTACTCGTCGATGCCTTCACTCGCTCTCTCACGCTCGCTAGCTGTCTTCCACGCACCCACAGACACAGGCACACACGCGCACACGCGCACACACCCCACATCCTCCAATAGCCGTGGCAGCGGCTCCGCCACAGGCACTCACCTGCATTTCCTTAACGAGCCACTTGATGGCTGACAGCAGCGATGTGCCGGCTCCCCAGACCCGCTAAGGCGAGCCTGATAGGGCGGGGGTGGAGAGGAGGAAGAAGAGGGAGAAGTGAAGAAAGGAGAGGTGTACGAAGAGGGCGGGGAAGGCACCAAGCGAGGAGAGCCCAGGGAGGTGGCTGCTCTGAAGGAGGGAGCGCAGAGGGGCCCTCATGGGGCTGGGCTGGGCAGGGCAGGGCTGGGCAGGGCAGGGCAGGGCTAGGCAGCAGATGAGAGTGTTTCTCAAGTGGTGACCCCCGGAGCCTCCCGTTTCCCAGCAGGATCCGAGAGCTCGAGGTTAACCCACTTTCACCCTCGGAGAGCTGAACATGACACTCTCCTTGGCCACAAGAGCTACAAAGGACTTCCCCTGAACCCCTTTCCAGATGAGGATTCCTCCTCTGCTGCTTATTGTGAAGGTTCTGAGGTTTTATTTGGCGGGAGGGTGGAAGGGAGGGCGACCTTGGAGAAGCGGGTCGGAACCTTACTTTGCAGCAGCATGAGCCGGAATATCAGACATAGTGGTCGGGGGTGGGGAGGAGAAATAAAGTGGGTCACAAAGGGATTCGTTTTTGGTCGCAGACGGGTAGTTTTTATTTTAGAAGTCAGGTGCCCAACAGGCAGGTGTTATTTGAGTGAGAAATTGTACAGTCAAGTGAGGAGGGACCCTTTTCTTTAAGATAGTTGCTAGGAGTGATTATAACAGTCCCTGTCTTACTATTGAAGGGATGTCTAGAGTTTGGGATTTTATTTAGAACGGTGGTGGGTCTTCTCTCTTCTTTCTAGGGGTTCAACCATCAGCGGCAGCTTTTAAGTGATGTAAAAGTTCTCAACAGATTTAGACTTCTAGGTAGAAACAACTTAGAAGTAGCGAGACTGCAGTGATGTTCTGCAATGGAAGGAGGTCAAGAAGGACAATGTTGTTCTCTTAACCCTTAACCTTTCCAGGTTCGAACATCAGGCCTCCAGAACTACACCCGCTCCTGGCCTACGCACTCTCGAATTGTGCCTGAAGCACTCCTTTTGGAGGCAAAAATAATTATCAGTCTCAAAATAATTCCGTAATACGAAGAATGTAAAAGTGTGCCTTCCAAAGTATTAACTGGTAAGTGGTATTTTTGGAAAAACAAAGCAAAACAAATAAAAAGCTATGCACAGTATACGATCTCCACGTGTCAAAGATCCATCTTGGCAGAAATTTCGCTTCAAGATAGAAGTAAAAATGAATCTCTGTTAGTGATCCTTTCTTTAAAAAGGGGTTTAAGGCTCCCTTTTTTTTTTAAGCCCTTACCTACTATGTCCCTTCTTTCCTCATGGTTAATCCTTCTGCTGGATCCCTCCCCTGTCAATATCTCTGCTCTTTTTCTTTCTTTTTATTTAACTTTCTCTCCCAGCTCTAGGTTTGGACTTGCAGTGTGCCAATACCTTTTAGGAACTTCATGCATTCATTTATGTGTATTTTCTGTTCATGCATATATCTGTATGTGTATATATTAATATATCAATAATCTGTAGCAACATATTACCTGGCTCTTGTTTACAATTACAGAAAATATTCTCCCACTTTCTAATATTAATCACATCCAACATGACCTACAGTGCCATCTCTCTTGTTGTCTCACCCTACCCTCACCCCCCTTCTACCTCTTGTTTCCTCTCCTCTTCCTTCTCTATTCCCTTCCCTATTACTCTTTTTTACCTCCTCCTCCTCCTCCTCCTCCTCCTCCTCCTCCTCCTCCTCCTTCTTTCTCCTCACTCTTAAACCTGTCTCTTTCCCTTCCTGTTAGTGTTAAGAAACATTTCCTGATGAATTATCAGTGAGGGAATTTTATGAACATTTAATTCCTCAAGGTATCAAAGGAAGAAGGGGGAGGGGAAAAATAATAGTGATGTTGCTGGCTTCTTGCTTCTATCTTTCATGTCATCACTCACTCATTATACTACTGTACTCATTGCCAAGTAGTGACAGAGATTATTTCCCCTCCTGTTATTCATAATAATATATTTGCCCTACCCCGGAAACTTTCATAATTAATAATAAAAGAAATAATGGTCCTTGAAATCATGGGATGAGCAGATGGATGCTGATGTGGTCAGCCTAGTCACATTGTGTTGTTGCTGCTGCTGCAAAGGCAATATGACCACTTCTTCATTTTTGCTGCTTCTGGTGGGTTAAGCATTTGGCCCTTTTACTGTTTTCTCTTTTCCTTCTTTCCCTTGACGATAGTTTGTGTATTTTAAATAAAGATTTCATTCTGCCAACCCGCAGGAAGCTTTTAACAAGATGCAGCTGAGCGTGTCAATATCTTATATCTTTTTACTGCTGTATGGGGTGTACATCAACTTGAAACTCATCTTTACTTGAGATGAACACTGGCATCTCTTAGAAACAGTGCTCCCAGGGGCAACTTTACTTGCCTCCATACAACTGCCCCGTGGTACCCTCAGAAAGATTGAAGGGTAATCTCCCATTGAGAGCAAGGAGGAATTACACTTCACCTTTCCTACTGCCTAATGGAATTAATGGAATGCAAACATATTTCATGACTATCTTATTTTAGAATTTTTAATATTGATCATCACCATTAAAGTTGATCTAAGGTGTCTTTCCTAACAGACTGTAGCATGATAACAAATCTAAGTGATCTCCTCTCACTACTTAGCCATCTGCAAATAATAGGTGGGTTGTGTTCTGGTTTTGTTTTCAAGCAAAAATAAGCTATAACCCATTTTGGTCTTTAAAAATTAAAAAGAAAACTTTTAGTTGTTTTCTTTATTAGTAATCCATGTTTATAAAACAATCACAGCAACAGAGAAATAAAAAAGAACAAGATAGGTGTCAATGCCTACTGATTTCCCCTTGATTTTATGTGCATTTTAATCATGTCTTGATTTAGCCAGTAAGTCCAAACAACTATTTTATTTGCTTCCCATAAATCTAAGAAAATGTTAAATTTGCATGTTTTTTTTTTCTGGTTCCGTGAATGACTGCATTTATGCAACAAAGAAATCTGAAGCTTTTGTCCATTTTCTTTTCCTCTAAGTCCTGTTTCATTTATTAGACCTTGTGAACAGCCATAAGTCAATTTTTGTTAGACTTTTGGTTTTGTTTTTTTTTTTTTTTTTTGGGTAGTCTATTTGTTAGATTTCCAAAAAATTCAAAGTGTTGTACAAAGTACACTGACCAGAAACCTTAGGCAAATGAATTAACTTTCAGGAAGGGGGTGGAAAGAACAGAAAATATCCCACGTAAACAAACAAACAAACAAACAAACAAACCCAAAGAATTAAATTCATGTTACAGAAATGTCCTACAATTTTCTTAGATGATTGCATTAATAATTCACATTTATGTATGACAAAATTTTAATAAGGTATTTGCTCACAATAGGTTGGTGTAGTAGGTGTTGTAAATAGGTTCTAATTTTACAAATAAAGGATTGAAGAGATTGGGACTTGCTTACAGAAACAAACAAAACAGAAGATGAAACTATATGTCTAGCTTTCCTTCTAGTATACCACAGCTGCCTGGATCTTCTGTATATCATATCACAAAACATAACAAATACTTGACATGACGTAGTTTAAAATAACGTAAAGTTTCCCTGTACGACCACTGTTCTTGACTTCACCAATAACATTTGCCCTTTTAATTTTTTTTTTACCATAATCAAGGGACTTCTAAATTCTCTTTCAGCTCTAAAATTTTAATCCTAATCAGCAACAATAACTTTGAAAACCTGTGTTTTCATTCATGTGGGATATCCCTGCACCAATTCAGTTTATAAGTCTTCAGACCTGAATAAGAATAACAGTGCATATTTCTAGGTTTAAGTCTTGAGGTTTGCAAAATACTTTCCTCAAAATAATCATGCAAACTTGATGATGTAACTATTATGTTCTCATTTATAGATAAGGTAATTCAGTGTTCATACAAATTATGTCACCTACCCAAGGTAATATAGAATGTGTCGGTTAGGATATGAACAAAGGTCTCTCAACTCTGTATACAATGCTCTTTTCACAACGTGTAATTTTTCTAATGCAGAAAATGCAGTGACTAAAAAAAAATCCTTAATTGATGACAAACTCATCTATGATGAGTCTCTTTGAAATGAATTCAGTTTGTTTTTGAGAGATATATTCAAAATCACTTAGGTTAATACTTGAACCTTTATTTTTCCAGCTGAATAAGACTTTCAATTAGATCACTTTTCCAGACACCCAGGTTAGCTCCATAACACAATGAGGTATCAGGAAAACAAAACAAAAGGGGAAAAAAAAAAAACAACAGCAACTCTTCAATGGAGGTAGAAGTATAAAATATTGGTTTAATATTTAAATTGGGTTTTTCTGTTGTTTGAATGCTGTTTCCTTTATGTAAACAACAAGAATCATGCTAAAGTCTATAAATTCTAATCTCCTTTGAGAAGATGTATTTTTTTTTTTTTTAGATTTTGCATTTAGTTTTTCATCACTTAAGTAGATCAACAATCTGTAATGGGAAAAATGAAGGATATTTTATTCAATTTTAATAAATAGTTTTAAGAAATAATTATAGCATTATAAATAGCAACATATTAATATATGAACAGGTTGCTCAGAAAGAATTTAAGACAACTTTCTATCATTCAAAGGATGTAGTTTTTTTAACCTTACAGAGATGATCAAACTATAAATAAATGAATGCTGTAGTACTACTGTGCATAATGTTGCTGCTCTACTGAACTAAATGTAACTTACAACATTCATAAACACCGTAATGAATTTTAGAAAGATCTGTCAAATTTATGGGTATTAAATAAATTACAGTTTGGAGATTCTGTTTTTATTGAACACTCAGCTTGGTGTGCTATGTTCCTACTGGGAAGAAAAGTTTTGAATACGAGGATTAGCATTCTTCTGAGTAGGCAAAATATACTTTACAGTACATAATAATGAAATCTTTACCCATCTTTGAACTTACAAAGACCTATTGAAACTCATTAGAAACAAATACAAATTGCTGCTAATCCAGGGTAAAAACTACAAGCATCTGTAAATTAAAAAAAAAAAATGAGAAAGGTATGTCTATGCATATACATTAAAGAGGAAGGAGCTAACAAAATAGAATATGGACTGAACTTAAGCTCTTTCAGTTTTCCTATAGAATCTATCTCCAGAAATACGGATAGAAGAGAAAAGAAAGAAAACAGGGTAAAGCTTTTTTTTTTTTATTATTTAAAAATAAAAGATGTGAAAGAACCCTTCCCCAATTTGAATCATATCTTTGATCACTTTTTGAGTTTGTTTCTCTTATTATTAAAAAAAAAAAAAAAAGATACTTGAGGGAAGATTTTACCTTCACAATGTCAAATTCTAAAAATCCTGCAATTGCTATGCTTTCTGAAGCAAGAATATTTTGTGTATTTTATTTTTATAATTTAGACACATCAGTGAAATTGCTGACTAAAGTCATAAACATGTCTTTCCGAGCTTGAGTTACCTGATATTTCTTAGCTCCCTGGCACTTTTAAAACAGGTAGCTGAGGTTGAAAAAAAAAATTACAAATAGTAAGTCTGAAATTTGCAAATTTAGAAAAAAAAAAAGAAAAGAGAATTGTTACCATAACATTTAATTAATTTGGACCATTGAAGAAGTCAGCCATGCCTTCTAAATTCTCAATGTTTCAATCAAAGCCTTACACTGAAATATAAACGTTTGTGTGTTGAAGTGGTGGAGGAGAGGTGGATAGAACTGTACTTTGTAAAATCACATTTGAGGTTTTATGTCTCCTTGAATTATAGAAAAGTTGATTATGATCAAATAGGTTCTAGTTTTATTTTTGGCACAATTGATTCTATCATTTAACAATTATATACTTTTTAGCCATCCTTCTGAAGGAAAGCAGAAGAAATGATATCAAGATAGTAAGCTGATGCTGATTTTCTATGTTGCCCCATTTTGTTTTTATTTTTGTAAAGGATCAAATAAACTAGGATCTTTATAAAAATTTCCCATAATACAAGAAGGCCAACATTTCTGATGTTCATCAAATCAAAGCATAGAGACATGATAATAATATCACCTACCTCCCATGGTTGTGAGGGTCTAATGAGATATTTGTAACACAATTCCTGACAGATATTAAGTGCTAACTAAATACTTTCCCCCCTATCTACCACATATAAGTGAAAAGGGGAAAAGTGAGAAATTAGTATTGATGATTTTCCTAAGGAAAAATTTGAGGGTGAGGGGCTGAGAGCCTAGATCTTTTAAAGTGGAAAATATACCAATGAAGATCAAAGATTTCTCTATAAGTTAGACAAATGTCTGGAAAACTGAATAGAAAAGTGATTTGTTTATGATTACATCTATATTATGTATCTATAGAAGTCTTGAACCCAGGGGTCTCAGAAACTATTATCCAACGCACAACCCCAAAAAATTATTTCAAGGGTTCTATTATTCATATATAACTTATTAAGATTTTTATTCCTGAAGAGAATAATAGTTGCTAACTTCAGATTAAAAACATTATTCAAGTGCATTATTAACCTCATAGCAATTAAACATGTTTGGGATTGGAAGATAATTTACTTTTCACATCAATAAAAATATTTATAATATAGACACTTTGTACAGCACTTATGTGATTAAATAATACTGATTAAAACTTGACACAAGGCATACGAAGTATTATTTCTAACATTTGGTGTTCATATAAATACATATAAATTATACTTTAAATCTGAATTTTAATATAAACTATGAGACTTAACTTCTATGATAAGCCTCATTATATAACTGTCATATTCAGATTTGTGTACAAGGGAATCACTACTATGCCAAGGATGTTGATTAATACATCAGAGAAAGAACTTGTGCTTTTAACTCATCTCTAGGCACATCATTCAATCTACTGCTAGGAGTTCTGTCATGAATCTTTCCCCTTTCTTCCCTCTTCCAATGTAAGAAGCAGGTTGTTCTTTTACAAAAAAGTAATTGCTTCTTGTCAGTGTAAATTATTTTTAAAATAAAAATATATATTCATATGCTTTAGAAACGTTGGATTAAAATATCTGTATCTATATATTAAATGTGAGTAAAAATATTTGAATCATGAAAATGTGCTATAGGGAACTAGAACTGCAATGGAAAAAGGATAACAAGAGTTCTTGGTTATTTTATTTTTATATTTTTTTTCTGGTAAAACCCTACTATGTACTTGGCAGAATTATTTTAAACAAATCAATTAGCCTCTCTGGACCTTGTTGCCTCAGTTGTAAATAGGACTATGTATTGATTTTGCACCTTTACGTACAAATATGTATATGTATATAACATTTTATTTACTAGTTGATATTATATATTAACATAGGAAAATTAAGTTTATCATTTAGTGTTGTTACAAAACATGGAAAGTTGGTTAGCTGAATGCTATTTGAAATTTTTCCTTTATACTGATAGAGAAAACACCTTTCCTAATTTTGACTGCACAAAACATAAAGACATGAAATAACAATAAAAAATGACTAACAACTTCTAATGAGGAAGATTAATTTAGTAGGGAAGGTGAAGCATTTGGAGCCAGGAGCCTGTCTTCAGTTTTTTCCATGACTGACAAGTTACAAATTTTCTGAGCCTGTTTTATAAGTAGAACAGTTAGGCCATAGAAAGAATTCGAAATCAGTGGCTCTTAGGTCCAATTCTATCCTTACTAATTTACTATTTGTATCATACTGAGAAAATCTCTTAACTTCTTGGGCTTTAGCTTTCTCATTTCTAAAATGAGCAGATTGGAACACAGTGCTTCTAATGAATCTTTCCCCATTTTACAGTGAGGAAATTAAGGCAGAAAGAGGTTAAATGACTTGCCCAGAGTCACATGATTGATCTATGTCTGAGGTCAGATTTGCATTTAGGTGTTCCTAACTCCAGTGCACAATCCACCTAGCAACCTAACTCCTTTAATCAATTGTAAGTGGAATCGCTTCCTTAAACAAGCATTATTTTTTTTTCTAGTTTTGAGTCTCTGCTAAGAAAGCAAGACACTATTAATGACAGCAAAGCACATTGCAGTGATTGCAGTTAGTGACTCTCAAGCATTTTCTTCCCACAAATAATTCTCTCCTGGGTTTTCAGAATAACACACACACACACACACACACACACACACACACACACACACACACACATGCACGCATGCACACACACACAGACATTAACTTAAGTTGGAAAATTATTTCACCTCTTCTTTTTATGGGTTCTGTTTTTCCAGAATCTGTTTAGATGCTTGATTTAACATTATTTCAGAGTGAAAAAGGGGTGGGCTTGGCAACTTCCTGGCTTCTCTCTGCCATCTTGGTTCTGCCCCTGTTAAGCATACTTTTGACAAAAATTGTTTTCCACAAATCAAGCCTGGATCATAACCTATAGGTTTTTAAAGGGGTTTAAATCAAGTGAGTACCCAGACCACTGAACTATGTTTATCTCCCTTTCTTAGATAAATTTCCTAAACTTTCATGATATGTAGCATGGTGTGTCTTTTGCAGTATTGCATCTGTACATGGGAATGGATGTAATTCTAGAAAATGTCTGTTTTTCCTTTATTTGTCTTCACAGTTTGTATTAATGACCTAGGTTCAAGAATTCTAGGAAATTAGTTATCAGAAAGCTGATAAAACAAGGGCTTTATTATCATGGGACATAATAAACAATATATAATAAATAATAAAGCATTTACACATAGACCAAATTGCAAATAAATAGATAAAGGTTTGTCTCATGCAACACAAGGGAAACGGAGATGTGTCAGGGGGGAAATTCACTCAAAGTCAGGGTTTAGGTGACAAAATTATATAACCTGAGAATGGGCTTGTTGAGAAATGTAATTGCGGTCACATGTGGGAGGAGACATTCCAATTCAGAAGGAGAAATGGTAACATTCTGATAACCAGACTTGGGTAAGGGTTGGATGGGGGGATTTTCTTAATCCTATAAACTAAGTTAACTATTTAAGGAAGCTGTAGGAGATTGACTCAAAGGCTGCAACTGGTCAGGAGTATCATCCAATATGAATCTGTTCGTCTTATCTGTCTAACACAGATTTACCACAGGTCAAAAGGTCAGAACATTGGAAAAGTACAAACTATCTATTTTTGCCTGTATGCTTTTATGGGCATGAGCACCATTAAGTGACTCCATATTGGAGTCCTATCATTATATCTATAACATTAAACACTGGAATTATAATATCAAATAGTATAAAGTTTATAATTATCATAGCTTCTCATTATTACCAATATATTTATCAGAGTTCATCATTCCCCCAATGGGTACAAGATTCCCAGGACTATTGGAAGTAAGAAAAAAAAGGTCCTAGACCTTTTTTGGTTTGAATGTTTTACAATCATAAAGGTACCTACCTCTTGAAGACTTACCTGGATATCTTCTGATTACAATTTTGGCATAGACTTGAGAGAAAATTTGAATTTCCCTCATATGTGTGTACACAAACACACACACACACACACACACACACACACTTTCATCCTCCAGTCTTTCTATATTTTTGTCCATGATGATTCTTTTTTCCCCTTCATAACAATGGGTAGCAATTATACTCACCATTTTTATGTTCTTAAAATGTCTGGAAATCTACATTATACTATAGAAGAATAAATAAAAATCTTTTCAACTGCTAGTTCAATTTGAAAGTATGCTAAGGATTAGACTATTTTGTAAAAAATTTTGTCAGTTCTTGATTTTTTTTCATTTTTGTCCGTATTTTCCTTTATGCTTTGGTGTAATTGAAAATGATTGATTGTGGACTTTAGTGATACTTGATATCTTTGACTTTCATACACCAATAACCAGTGGAATATCACTAACAGTCATTAAAGTGTGACCTTTAAGTTTAACAACCCTTACACGTATCATTGAAGTAATATCCATTCTTAAATACCACAGGATTAATAAACAAAAAATAAAAGAGAACAATGCAATACATGTATGTGTATGTCAGGAAATCCTCATGCAACTGAAAATTCAAACACAAGGTGGAGAAACCATCTCAATCCTGATACACTGTTAGTGTAGTGTCAGTAGAAACATATACACATCATGCACATATCAAACAATACTGAAATTATTGCTTGCAACATGTAATTTTCATGTCACTGTAATATGACGGAAACACTCTCAGAACCTAGAAAGGCTTGCTATGACATTTTGGTACATCATCTTTACCATCTACAATACATAGCACATTGATGAGGACATAGCATAATGATATTTTGGGGATCCATGATATCACACATGATTACATTACTTACACTGATACAGATTGTGTTCCATCTACACATTTTCCTCTTGTATGATTCTCACTTATTTTTATGACGGTGGCAGTGGTTTTGGGGTCAGTGAATTCATTGGTAGAAGAAGTATCCAATGTTGAAATCACTACCACTTATTCAGATCAGCACCTCCTCTGTTAATTTGTCTCAGAAAGTTCCCTGGGGCAATGACCTCCAGTACTGAGGGTTTTAATTGCCTGTACCAAAAAGCTTGTATATAGGACTTGATCCCTGGTCTTCCTTAGTCCATATCTACCCTCTTTGGTTTACACCACATTGTGCATCCTGATTCTCATCCATGTTCTATAAATTCACCTTTTAATTATTTTAACACTTAGTGCCTACCATCATGTCAACTATTTGTTACATCTCTGCTTCTTTATGTGACAAGTCCATCTTCTTTTCAAGTCAAATATGTTCTTGGTGATCTATTTTTTTTCCTGTCTTACAGGCCAAATGATATCCTTGCTAACATGATGCCACCTACTTATACCCAAAATGTGTCTTCACTGTCCCCTGGTTCATATGTAATTATGATTCTTCTTAGCTTGCAGTGTTCCACAGTCCAGAAGTCACTGCTGAGAACATAGCAGAGATGAAATAATGAAATATTGACTGGTTGATTTCCATACAGAGATTTGATGATTATTTTCTCCAAAATTCAATCCCTAGTGTGTATTATTTTCAACAGAGTTCTAGATGGAAAAAAAAAATGTAATCACATCAGGTATTTTTCAACTAAAAGTTTAAATAATTATTTTGGCTCTGAACTTTAGTTTAAAAATTCTATTAGGATAATTAGAGACAGAGTATTCAGAACTTAGTCTTTGAAAATTACATTGGTTATTTCCCAATAGATGAGTGAACAATGGATACAAACATACAGTTCACAAAGGAAGAATTGCAAATGATTAACAATCATATGAAAAAATGCTCCAAATTGCAATTGATAAGAGAAACAAAAATTAAGACTATCCTTTCACTTCATGCCAAGTAAATTGGTAAAAATGACAAAATATATAGGAGTATTCAATGTTGGAGGCATTGCATGCAATAATTCTAGAAAGCAATTTGGAATTATATAAATAATGTGACTAAATTTTCCATATCCTTTGACCCAATGATTCCACTGTGAGGAATACATTCAAAATTAAAGTTATGTAGAGCATTTGCTTTTTACGTTATCAAAGCAATGGGAACAAAATATATGCCTGTAGATTTGGGAATAGCTAAACAAATTGTAGCACATGAAAGGAATAGAATATTATGATGCTGTGAAAAAATGAACATGATAAATACAGAGAAACATGGAAAGATTTGTATGAACTAATGCAAGGTGAAGTAAGAATAACCAGGAAAATAATAATATAAAACAACTACACTAATGTAAATGGAAAAATAAAAATAATAAGTACAAATGAGCTAAGCTGATTTTGAGGAAATTGTGATAACCAAGCATGACCCCAAAGAAAAGATATAAGAAGACAATTCATGATCAACTCATCTATGCATTGCAGAGGTACAGGCTTTCATGTAAGGAAAATTTCATATAACATGAGATGGTGGTTTTTTGATGTTTATTATTTCATTGTCTTGTTCTTTTGTTATGTTCCTCTTTTTCCCCCTCTTCTTTCTGGTAAGTGATAGCTTTCTGGAGAGAGGGGAAAGGATCCAAAGAGAAACGCAACTGAAAACCATACATATCAATTAATATCCTTTAAAAAACAAAGTTAAACTGCATGAACAGATACTCAGATCTTTACAAGTCTATTTCTTTGTAAAGCAGCCAAGCCTTTGTCTTATTGCCATCTTAAACTTTTCATTGTGGGTAACCACTCCTTTGGGATAAAGTCTCTTTCTAGTGGAGGATTCCCAAGGAAAGGAATTGACTTTTCCTATTATAAGGGCCAATTTTTGAGTGGTTTTAGTGGTTTGAACATTTGTCCAACAACAAGAAGAGCAAAACCACCAATGTGTATCATATAGACCACCAAACAACCAACTGAATGCAGAGGCTTTCAGGCACTATCAACCTCAACTTTTTAAACTTTCAGTTCAGAAATTCTGTTAGTAATTTCCAAGTCATATAAATATCAAGTATAACTTTCCATTTCAATATTTCTTTTTATTTTTGTTTACCTGGTACCTTAACAACCTTAACATTTTCAATATTATGCAAAGATAATTATATTACATGATGTGTTATGTCACTCCTAAATTTCAAAGACAAAGCAGAAACTGGACTGCATCAGACAGTAAAGAAGGTTAAGATATCAGATATAGGAACTTAATTTTAGGAAGGTCATCTCTTGTGAGAAAGCATGGAAAAATGGAAAAAATACTAGATTTTAGAGTCAGAAAAAAAGAGTGTTGGATTTGGAATCTACGGACCTTGATTCAAAACTCCTCTCTGCTATCTACCAACTGTTTCACCTACGCAAATACTTCCTGGTGCTGCAATGTGCTCATCTGTGTTGAGTTGTTTCTAAGTCAGAGTTTTCCAATTCTAAAGCAATGTTTCTCTGATGTTCCAGGTGTATAGCCATGGATAAGCAACTTAAACTTTCTAAAAAAATTTAATTCTTTCTTCTGTGAACTAGCAATACTAGTACTGGTAGCATTTCCCTCACTAAACTATTGTAAAGAATGTGAGTTGCTATTCCTACCCAAGTATCACAAATAAAATTTTATTTAAATATGACAAAGGCTAATGAGAAAAAAAAAACACGTGGATTTCAAAATTACACTTCATTAAATTTTGATTTGGGAAATTAAATTCATTCTTTTTTAGAGAAATTCATTAATTAGAAGCTTACATAATACATTATTCTCAACCTTAATGTTTATTACATAGAGTTAAATTTCCCAAAGTGATGAAAGAATAGTTATATCAAGGGAAGGATGCATCGTGTTACTAGTGTTGCTAACTCAAAAAGGACATTTCTTACATAGTCCCCTCTCTCAGTCTCTTGAACTTTGAGAGATGAGTACAACAGACTTGACAACGCTTGTGTGAGATCATCTTAAAAATGCCTTATATTCTACATATGAGGAAAGTGAGATGCAGAAGGGTTAGGCACAACCTTCTGTTAATCACATAAACTTACTGGAACTAATTTGTCTTATCTGTAAAATGGGGATAATAGTATTTGGACTATTTTACAGTCTTCTTACTGCCTCCCTATTTTACTACCTTTTTCAAATTATATGATCCAGTGACAATGTTTTTTTTTTTTTTACTGTTCTTCACACAAGAAACCCCATCCCCAGATTTGTTTGTGTGTATAACATATACTTATATAATATAAATGTCTTTATGTATGTGTATATGGGTACTATATGTATATATGTATGTTTGTATATACATATATATACATACATAAACGAACAAACATACACATGAACATATATATACATATATATATATATATATATATATATATATATATATATACACATCCCTTTTTACAAAGTTGTTTGAATACCATTAGAATATGAATTACTTGAGGACAGGGACTGTGTTGTTGATATTCTTTGTATCTTAAATTCTCATCATAGCGCCTGGATCAAAATGCTTGTGTAATACATGCTTGATTACTTATCTCATAATATTATTTCAATGATCAAAATATATTGTCCTTGTGAATACTTTATAGACCATTAAACCCTAATAAATTCTATGAAATCATATTATACTTTTTTTTAATATACAGTATTTTGTCAAATAGTTCCCAGGTACACATAAAAATTTTAACAATTTTTAAAATTTTGAATTTCAAATTCTCTCCTTCATTCCTGCCCATACCCCCCTCTTGAGAAGGTAAGCAATTTTATATTAATTATACATATAAAGTAATGAAAAACATATTTCTATATTGGCCAAGAAAATAGACATAAAAGACAAGAAAGATAAAGGTCGGTTTTGTTGTTGTTGTTGTTATTGTTATGCATTATTCAATGTTCATTCAGAGTTCATCAGTTCCTTTTGGAGGTAAAGAGCATGTTCTTTCTTTTTTTATTTTTTTTAATCATAAGTCCTTTGGAACTGTCTTGAACTGGCCTTTCATATTTGATCATCTATAAAGCCAAATACGAGCAGCTTTCCAGAGGACTGCTACTGTAGACAGCTTCAAGGTTCTGATTACATAGTATAGTGAACTCTCTATTCAGCAGCAAATTAAGGTAAAATATTCACAGAAATCAAAGTACAGCATTCACAATGTTATGAATTAACAACTTATCACTAAAATGGCCCTACAGTTTTCACCAAAGTTGCCACATACTTTTAAGCAAAATAGAATCATTTAGTAACTCAATCATTTAATAAGTTCAATCGTCCTTAAGGAGGCTTGTCTCCTTAATGGACACAAAGTACAAAGGTCCAAGTTCTCCACCCCTAGGGCACGTTAAATCATAATCTTCTCAGTCATCATCAGTTACCCAAGAAGAGATCTTTTCATCTTGACTCAAGGCTGGCTCTCAGCTTCCATGGTTCCCCTTCTCTGATCCCAGCTCCTTGTTCTCCAGCTTCTTTCCCAGTTCCTGTTCCATACTGAAGCTCACAGTGTCTAGTCTACCTCAAGTCCTTCACAGTTTCTGTTCCTGGGAAGACAAAGATTAACAAAGCCACAATAACATTAATGCACATTGCCAGTGGCCTCATCAATTCAATTTCTGCCTGTGAAATCAACACAGACCCAACAACAAGGTCTGAGGATTCAACACAAATCACCAGTATAGTCCTTTGTCCTCTGAAATCAACAGCAAGACCCTCCTCCAGGATTTCTGTATACATACAACAAGTAAATTCTCTTTCAGGGCTTCTGAATCAGCTTCAAGGTCCCAAGACTTCTGTAACAACATCACTGTCCCATATCAACGATGAATCTGACAAAGTAACATCAAAACATATGGACAAAGTACCAACACCAGAGCCATGCCTCCTCCCAGTTCTCCTCTATTCTAATTTCTCGGTTCTTCTTAATTCTCAGTCCAGTCCTCAGTTCTCATTTCTTTCCTCAGTTCTTCTCAGTTTTCAGTTCAGTTTTTGGTTCTCTTCTCTCTCTCCAGCAGTAGCATCCAGATGCTTGCTCCCAGAAGTTCTGGCCTCCCTAGCTTGGGCCTTTCTTTATATAAGGTATTAGCTCCTCCCCTTTCCTGTTGCATCAGCAACAGGAGTTGACCAGTTCTAGGGTTCACAAGTTGTGTGATTCACAAGTTCCGGTTCTTAATACTTGATACAATCATGAACTGAAACTAAGTGCTAAGTACCTGTTAGCTTGCCAATACAAGGGACATGGAAGATCTTTAAATTCCATTACCATTACATCATCCTTACAATATTCCATGACAACATTTCTTGAAATATCATATGTAGTCTCTTTTTATTGTGGCTTTCAGGTACTCAACAATTCTCTAATTATCTCTTCTTGATATATTTTTCAGTTCTCTTGTTTTTCCAAAGACATATTTCATATTTTCTTGTATATTTTTTATATTTGACTTTCTTTTATTGATTGTTTCTTGATGTCTCATGGAGTCATTAGCTTCTAATCATCCAATTCTAAATTTTAATGAATGATTTTCTTTATTGAGTTTTTGTACCACTTTTCAAATTTTATCAATTGTGCTTTTTAAGGAGTTATTTCTATTAGTGAATTTTGGTATCTCTTTTTCTATATGGCCAATTCTGGGTTTTTTTTTTTAAGTTATTTTATTTAGTGCATTTGTAACAATGTTATTAATTATATTTTCATAATTTTCTTCCTTTGCTCTCATTTCTTTACCTAATTTTTCCTCTGCCACTTTTGAAGATAATGTTTTAACTCTTCCAGGAATTCTTGTTGTGTGCATGCCAATTCACATCATTTCTTTGAGGCTTTGCTTGTCACTGTTTTGATTTCATGAGTTTGTGTCTTCAATTTCCTTGTTTTCATAGATTACTATGGTAATAGTGTTTTCTCATTTTTTTCCATGCTGTTTGTTGATTTTGTACTTTATGTTAAAGCTAACCTTTTGTCATGGTAATGGGAATTTGAAGATCTTCTGTGATCTTAATAGGCCAGATGTAATCACATGGAGCCCATTGTGGAAGGAGGTTGCTGAATGGGTGGAACAGGAAGGGTAGAGCAGGAAGGAGGAGTGAGCAGAGCACTACCAGGGCTGGGAACAAGGAACAAAGTGGCAGAGCAGCTAGGATGAATGAGAGAGGGGCATTTTTGCTTAAAGGACTCCGTTTTGTTTTGAAGGCCTGATGGAAGGAAGACTTGGGGATGTCAGTACTTGTTGCACTGGTATGTGTGACAACTTCTTAGTTGCTATGATGGATTTGGCTTTCTGGTTTTAGGATTTGGCTTTCTAATGTTTGAATAAATGTTTTGGTTCCGTATTCAGAATTATACAAGCATATTCATAACTACCATGGGTGCTATGAATATAACATTGGAATTATACTTTTGCTGCTGATATGGGAGTGAGGGAAGATACCATTGTTTTCAGAGTTAATTCTAAGGGTTTGGAAATTTTCTGTGCTTGCAAGTTGGTATAAACTGGAGAAAGCTGTGGTAACTCCTTTGCTGGTCAGCATTCTTGTCTTTATCCAGGAAGATTCCCTAATCCCTTACAATTTTAATTAATATTGCTTCTCAGGACCCCTGTTCCCTTGGTACAAGAAATGATACTGTTCCTCAGTCTTTCTGATACTTTGAGACCAGAAGTCATACTATGCTTCAGGGCTCCCACTTCATAAATGAAAGTGCTCCTGTCCACCATCAAAGTATGATCCAGAAGTGAGTTTAAGCAATAGAGCCACCAAACAACATCTATTCCTCTTCCCTGTGCTCACATAGTGGTTCTCTATAATCTCTTTCTGTCCAGTTTCCAGGTCCCCAGACAGTTTTTGAATTGAGGGCTGCCAAAGGTGTTGCTTATGTCACTACCATCTGACCCCGTCACTGATGTTTCATCCACATGGGATTTGTATTAGCCTCCTCCCCCATGCCTCATATCTTTCTTTCTGAACTCCCAAGTTGTTTAAGACTGGAAGAATGTCTCAAAGTAATATTTTCTTGGCTCTGCCACTCCAGAATTTGATTTGTGTTGTTATTTTAAAGTTATTTCAAGAGGGATGTTGGGAAAGCTCAGCTTTCTCTCTAGTTTGCCATCTTGACTCCACCCATGGAAGTCAAAATCATGGTTTTGGTACCTAAACCAAGGAGAATAAAATGGAGAAAGAAAAGTATAGTTCAAATTTTTTTTAATGACAATTGATGCAAAAAAAAATTAAATAAAAAGATAGCAAGGAGATTATAGCACTATATCACAAAGATCATACACTATAACCAAGTGGGACAGATTACAGGAATGCAGAACTAGTTCAACATTAAGAAAATTATAAGAATAATTAACTATATCAATAACAAAAATAACAAAAAATTATGTGATTATATCAAGTGATAAAGAAAAAGCATAATATAATATAATTAATATAACATATTCCATCCTATCCTATCATATCCTATTATACCAGAATCATGCCTATGTTATATCAAAAAACATTGGAATAAATGCAGCCTTTCTTAAAATGATAAGTAAATGACAATAGTAATCTAGTGTTTTTTTCTGAAACCAAAGATCCATGCTTGGGGGCAAAAACTTAACACTTTACAAAAATTGCTAGGAAAACAGAAAGCACTTTGACAGAAAGTAGACATAGACCAACATTTTACACTGTATACCAAGATAAGTTTAAAATAAGTACCTGATAAAGACATAAAAGATGATATTGTAAGCAAATTAGGGGACCATGAAAATTCTACCTGTGAGATCTATGGATAGACCAGAATAAGAGATAAATACAATTATGAAAAGTAAAACAGATAATTTTGATAACATGAAATTACAAAAAGTTTTGCAGAAACAAAACCAATGCAGAAAAATTAGAAGGAGAACAGAAAACTGGGAAAAAAAATATTTACTGCATGTTTCTCAGATAAAGGCCTTATTTCTAAAATATGTAAGGAATTGAGCCAAATTTATATATAAAAGAACCATTCCTTAATTGATACATGGTCCAAGGATATGAACAAAGAATTTTGAGAATAAGAAACCAAAGCTATCAATATTCATATGAAAAAATGCTCCATGTCACTGCTGATTAGAGAAATATAAATTAAAACATTTCTGAATTACCACCTCATACAGATTAGCTAATGTAAGAGAAAAGGAAAATAAGTACCGGAGGAGATACTGAAAAATTGGGACATTAATGCACTGTTTGGTGGAGTTACGAAGTGGTTCAACCATTCTGGAGAAGGATTTGGTGCTATACCCAAATAGTTATAAGACTTTAATCCAGAAATAGTGATACTAGGTCTATAACTCAAAGAGATCAAATTAAAGAGAAAAAAAAAACTATGCATACAAAAATATTTATAGCAGGTCTTTTTGTGGAAGAAAGATTTGGAAATTGAGAGAATGGCTATCAATAGACAAATGAATGATCAAGTTGTGACAAATGATTTTGAAGGAATAATGTTGTGCAATAAGAAGTGATGAGCAAGATGGTTTCAGAAAAAAAAAAAAACCTTGGAAGACTTATATGAATTGGTACAAAGTGAAGTGAGCAGAACTTTAAGAACATTATACACAGTAATTTTGATATCGTAATAATGATAAAATGTGAAAGACTTAGTGTTTCTAATCAAGGCAATGATCCAAAACAATTCCAAAGGACCCCTGATAGAAATGCTTTCCACCTCCAGAGATCTAATGAACTCTGAATGCAGACTGAAGTCTACTATTTCACTTTCTTTATGTAGAGAACTCGGAACTAGGTGCTTGGTAAGATGTAGCACTTAGACAGTGTGGCAGAGGAAGAAGCAACATATTTATATTCAGCTCCCTGTGTATTTTAGAAATGAGGTCGTTATTAGAGAAACTTGCTTTAAACATTTTCGTTTACTTTCCTGTTTTCCTTTTAATTTTGTCTGCATTGTTTCACTTGTGTAGAAACTTCTTAATTTCATTAAACCAAATATGTGTTTTAAATATTTAATACAAATACATATTAACAATGCCATGTCATTTTATATCCCTGGATGTCATTTTCCTCATCTGGAGAATCAGAGCGTTGGATGGTATCTGAAATCTGTTCTAAACATTTTGGTCTTAAATAACATAATTCTTGTCTTCAAGGATCTTATTCTCTAGTAGGGAGAAGTAATGATGAATAAATATACTACAGAATAATACCTAATTCCACTATTGTTTGAAAAAATATTTCATTTAGTCTTAAAAAGATGTGTAAAAATTCAGTGACCAGAGGAATGGGGAAGGCATTCCAGGCACTGACAATTAAATCACGTGAAATCCATAACATTAGATTTATCTTTTAAAATGCAGTGGAAGAAAACCCTACTAAATGTTCTTTTGGCTATCCCTGCTTAATGAAAGGAAATAGGGGAAATGAAGAAGAAGGGGAAGGGATTTGTACTGTGGGTAACTTGAGTCATCAATGCTCAATAAGTTGAATATTATATATTCATTTTTCCCTTACATGGTATCAAATGATAAAATAGGCTAACATTTCACAGTTCCTTTTAACTCAATACATTTTTGAGGAGAAAGAATGCTATTTTGCACAACCAACTGACTCTATTCCCATTTAATATTCTTTATTAAGCTACTTAGATATTTTGTATCTTGAACACATTTAAACAGGAAGAAATTCATATCAGTATTACCTTGGACAAGTCTTTTCCCTAGAAGACATTGAGTTGCAAGTTACTAAAACTTTTGTCTAAGAGCATAAGTTTGAATGTCAATAGTCAAATTAATACTTTCTTAGCTCATATCTAAGAAATTATTTTAAGCTGATACTCTATTCTAATAAAAATATTCACTGTCACTGAATTCAGTCCTTCTGGAATGCCAATAACTTCATTCACTTTCATCATGCCTCCCTTTTCTCTTTTTGGCATTGAAAGGTTTGAGATTTATTTATCACAGCAATCCCAATAGTCTCATTTTTAAATAATACATTTTTCAACATCTTTGCTCTTGAATCATTTCCCAAAATCCTATTAGACACAGTTTCAATCTTCTTATCTATCTTAAGGAAAGTTTCTTGAAAGCTATCTACTCTTAATTAGGCTTTCTCTTTTTAGTATTGGGATAGAATTTCTCTTTAGATGCACATTATGGTGGTCTGTCAAGCATGGAGTTAACCTCAGTGCTTTAATTCTCAATGGATCTGCGATGTTATTGATATGGGTATATTCTTGAATATCACAAATTGCAACCTATCTAGTACTTGTCAGTTTTTTTGTTAATGTCTTCCCATAAATCATTCAATAGGGTTTCACCCAAAATGTTAGAGGCCTTCCTTTGGTGTATGAAGATAACACATTTCATTTAGTGTTGTAATGACTTTCATGTGGCCAGAAGTTGTTAACAATTACAAAAGGCATAATTGATTTGTCATATTCTATGCCCTTAGAGGCTTCCAATCTCAGATATTCGACACATATAGGAAAAGTCAACGTGGAAAATGACCACAATAATATAAAAGAAAATAATAGTGAAAGAAATCTTGACTTCAAAAGACTTATGGTGAAATATATCTCCCTCTTTTTGGTAAAGAGATAAGGATTACAGGTACAGAATAAGGCATGGGTTTTCAGATATGGCTGTTGTATTATTGCTGTTTTTGTCTTTACTTGCTTCTTGAAAATGAGCCTGTTGTTGGTGAGGGGAGTGTAAAATTTTATAAACATTTTTAAAACATTTCAATTGATTAGACCAAAGGAAAAAAGTTAAATACGGAAACAATAAAGAATAAGGTTTCTGGGAAAACAAACAAACAAGACTTGATTTCTGACTTGAATTTCTGCAAGATAAATGAATTTGAACAAGTCACTTAAATTCTCTGAGGCTCAGTTTCCTCATCTGTGCAATGGAGACAATAATAGTTTCCCTATTTACCTACCTCCTAGGTGCATGGTGAAGATCAAATGTGATGACCTTTATAAAAATCTACCTATATGTCAAGTCTTATTATTGCTTATATATGAAGCCAAACTAGGAAGATTGTGTTGGCTATGGGCAGGGTTGATGGAGTGATCAGATCTAGTACAAACTCCCCCCTCTTATGCAGATCTATCACTCGTTTGTAACTTAATGTCTTGAAGAACTTCCTGGAATTCCTAGAAGTTAAGTGATTTGCCCAGTCTCACAGCTACATAACTAGTATGAGTGAGACAAAAGCAGGATCTGGACTTGTAATTTCATTGGCATAGAGAATCATGAAGTGAAGAACTTTATCATTTCAGGATGGCAATTTCTCTGAATATATATATTTGTATACTTTTATGCATGTATGTATATGTATGTATGTGGAGAGAGAGGAAGAAAGAGACAGACAGAGAGAGAGAAAGAGAGACACAGAGAGAGAGAGAGAGAGACAGAGAGAGAGAGAGAGAGAGAGAGAGAGAGAGAGAGAATGAATTGTTCATATTAGGAACTTAAATGGCTTACCCAAGGTCTCATGGCTAAGATATCTCATAACTGGGACAGGTTTTCTTGGCTCTCAGGTCAGAACCCTATTCATTACTTCAAAGGTGTTAGACATGTAGCCTGTAAGCTATACAGTGAACTATTACAAGAAACAGATTAAAATGTAATTGGGAAATATTAACAAAATTTGTTGTTGTGCAGTGGTTTCAGTTATCTACACTCTTTGTGACCCAAATTGTTTTTTTTTTTTTTGGCAGAAATCTTTGA
This sequence comes from Pseudochirops corinnae, assembly GCA_028646515.1. NCBI lineage: Eukaryota > Metazoa > Chordata > Mammalia > Diprotodontia > Pseudocheiridae > Pseudochirops > Pseudochirops corinnae. Next base: position 63,692 of record JAQQSV010001101.1, read on the forward strand.
ATGGATTGCCATTTTCTTCTCTAGCTCATTTTACAGATGAAGAAACTGGGGCAAACAGGATTAAGTGACTTGCCCAGGGGCCACACAGCTAGTAAGTATCTGAGTTCAGATTTAACTCAGGTCTTCTTGATTCCAGGTCCTGAAATAATAATCCAGGTCGTAGATTATCCACTGTGCCTCTCAGCTGCACACACACACACACACACACACACACACACACACACACACTAAAACATAGATAATGTTAACTTGTGGTCTTCAAAGTCAATATGGAGCTTTCGGGGATAAAATGTACTCTACCATGAAGCTTTTTATTTAAATGAGGCAGGACTTCAATTTAGAGCTTCCTTTTCCTTTGAGACAATTTAAATGTATTGGGAGTAGCAAGTATTTCATTTTTGGTTTTGTATTCCTAGAACCCAAAACAATGCCTTTCATATAATAGTAATTTAATAAATTATTTCCTGGTGCAATGGAAAGAGCATTTACTTTGGAGTCAGAGGTCATGCAGTCAAATTTTTCTAATGTTTACCACTTATGTGACTTTAGAGAAGTCATTTAACTTTCTTGGGCCTCAGTTTGCTCATCTATAGAAGAAAGGGGTCAGACTGCTTGACTTCTGATTTCCTGTCAAGGTCTAAATCTATGATTCTATAGTCTTGTTATTGATTCTTCCCTTCAAGGCTTGTACTTTATTCATTCTCCATACTTCCTCTCATGGGTCCAGTACATGAGAGTAAAAATGTGTCATGCTAATGACCCAGAGAATAGTTTAAGGCAAACTACAGTATTCAGGAAAAGGTGAAATTGAGATAATCTATAAATGGCATAATTGATTTCTGAGTAACCATTGCAGTGATTCTTCATAGTCAAATCCTTATCATGCAAAAGCCAACTAGACAATGCCAAAAACACACATGATAAGACATAATAATACATCTAGCATTTCTAATCTATACTGCACCATCTTAGAAGAAAACATATGTTCAGATAAAGATTCCTATTGCTCTTTAGTTAATTCTGGTATTTATATTTTATTTCCTCTTATTTCAGCATGGCTTCCTAAAGGCAGATGTCCTTCTAATTTAAGTTATTGTCAAATTAAACTTCCTATAACACTGCTTCTATGGTATAATAGCACTGCTTAGAAATCCCTAGGTAGCTAGGGGTAGCTCATTGCTTATCTAAACTAAAAACCATCTTTACTTCCTTAAATTTTCCTAGATTTATACATTTCTTTTCATTGTGGTTATTTGTACTTATGTCATATTTTCTTTCTTAATTATAAACTCTATGAAGGAAAGACTGTGCTATTTTTAATGTTCATATCGACAGCATATCAAACATAGTCAGAGGCTCCTAAATCTTTGCTGAGTTGAATTGAATCTTGGTATTGAAAGCTCAAATTATTATACTAATACTATTAATTATACTATTATGGACTTTTGGGCCCAAATCTGCCACTCCCTTTAAGCCAGTTTTATTTTATCATACTCAGACTTTATGGAAAACGCAGTAGAAAATGCTACACCTATAAGGAAGTGGCATTCCAATTCATCAACAACAACAAAAAAAAAAAACAACAGAAAAATATATGCTAATTATGTGCAAGGCACTGATTAGGCTCTGCTGATATAAAGATAAAATAAAAAAAAAAGTCCTTGCCTTCAAGGAATTTGCAGTCTGCTTGGAACAATACACATACAAAAGGCCATATACATGTAAATGTGAGGAAGGAAATAAAGCCAAGAGCTAGGCAGACAAGGAAATATTTCTGACCACAGTTGGCATCCAGGTTGAGATCTGAATAAAGGAGCAGATTAAAAGAGGGGAATGAGGGGAGTGCATTTCAGGAACCAGGGATAGCCTCTGCAAAGATGTGGAAGTAGGAGTTGAAAGGCCAAGTTCTTGGAATAACAAAGTTAGTCATTTTCTTAGATTCTAAGGTGTCTGCACTGGGGCATCTTCCCTCAACACTACTCCACCAATTCTTGAAATATCTATGAGACAGACATATCAGTGATTATTTGTATTGGGACTTTGGAAGTAGGGTAAGGCCTTGAGAAAATAAAGAGAATAAGTTTGTTGGACAAGTGGGGCATAGACTTTAGGAGACATTTAGGTTGGATGACATCTTAGTAAGGATTTGGGAATAGGCTTACTGGATCCCCATGGTTGAGGAGCTGGTGAACAATCTACTTTGTCTGCTTCCCCAAATTTTCTGCCTTGAGCCTTGAGCCTGGTTACCCCCATCCTGTGATCCTAATGCCTATTTTTCCTGGTCTTCATCATATATAAGCAAAAATGTTTAGAAATTGTTTGAATTATTGATGTAGGGTCAGCAGAGGTTTCTAGGAACATCCTTCTTGGTCCAATTCTGATAAAAATGCATCCTCCAACAGGCACAGGTAATCAGTCCACATATCTGAGAATTATCTCCTATCCCTATGGTTAAGAGGTTAAAAGACAGAAACAGTCATTTCTTGAGAAAAAAACAACAGATTTTTCTTGAAAAACTCAATCTTCCCATTAGAGAAATATGGATTAAATCAATGGTTATCCTATATCTCACCAGAGTTTAGCTCATTCTCTCATCTTCATTCACTTTTTTATATCCTGGTTTCTTTCCTGCTCTGCGAAATAGTTTATAACCTAACCCCTGCCTACCTTTCCAGTTATTTCACACTGTATGGGATAAGTGAAAACTTCTCAATTTGGGGTAGTTAACTTTCCCTTCCTCCTTCTCAAATTGCTTCTGTCAATCATTTTTATCTTCCTTTGTCTGTTTTCCCACCTTGGTGGGACCCTCCCCCCACCCTTTCCTTGCTGTCCCAGTTGGGTAAGAATTTGGCGAAGTGTGCCTCTCCACCAACGAGAGGGGAAACAGTCGGGGAGGGGTCTTGACTAAGTTAAGTTATAAATTCCAGCATTATTTTTTGTAACTTGCCTCTTCTCCATGATAAGTCATGGGGAAGACCGCCCTCTTCTCCCCAGGAAGAGAATAAACTCCTGTTCTTATCCTAAGAGATCTCTGTGTTTATTTCTTTTCACTAAATTAAGGATGAAGGGTATTTTTCATCCCAAACAACACCTTCTCCCCTCCCTGTAATCTGCAATCCAGTGACATTTTCCTCCTTGCTTTTCTTCAAACAAGATACTCCATCCCTTGACTCCATATATTTGTATGAGCTTTCCCTCATGCCTGAAATGCTCTCTTGTTTAATCTCCATTTCCTGATTTCCCCAGAATTCTTCATTTCCCAATTTAAAAATCACATCTTCTGCAAGAAGTCTTTCCTAGTTCCCATTAAAATACTAATGACTTCCTTTTAAAATTCAAATTTATCACATTTATATGTATGTATATATGTTTATATACACATATATGTGTATGTGTGTTTATATGTGTGTGTGTTTTCTATATAGTAGCTTGATGTTTTCTCCCATTGAGAATGAGTTTCTTGAAAGTAAGCTCTATATTTTGCCTTTTTTGTTTGTTTTCTCAGCACTTAGCAGTGCCTGGTATACAATAGGCACTTAATAAATGCTTGTTGATGTAGCTTGGCTGATTTGCCTGGAATGTGGAATCTGTAAAGGGTATTTTATATCTTTGTGTGATGACTTTAAATTCATCTTTACTCAATAGTTTTAATTTAGTATTATTGGTCCCATGTTTTTCCTTATTTTAATTCATTAGACCATAGGGGTTCATCAGGAAAGACCTTCTATCAGAAATTTTTGAGTTATTGCTCATGTTATTTGTCAAGTCTAAAATTCTATCCCCAGACACCCAATTCCTGTTCGTTCTCAAAGGCCTTATTCACCTTAGAGGCCTTGTTCAGGTTCTGTTTTCTCCATAAAGTCCTCCTTGAATAATCTGGTTCACCTTGACTTCTCCCTAATCTATTCTTCTGGTAAAAAAAAAAAAAAAGTCAAAACCAAAATAAAAAATAAATTTATTTTTATTTCACATGTAATTAAATTCTTAGTCTGATGCTTTATTATAAGATGGAGGTGACCCTCGTTCTAGAAGAGTAATACCAGTAAACTGGCTATGCCAAGTCCTTTTGTTCTATCAGCCCTATACAATTCATTGTGACCCCAATTGGTGTTGTCTTGTCAAAAGTTCCAGAGCGATTTGCTATTTCTTTCTCCAGATCATTTTATAGATGAGGAAACTGAGGTAAATAGGATTAATTAACTTGTCTTGGGTCACACAGTTAGTGTCTGATGTCACATTTGAACTCAGGTCTTCCTGACTCTAGGTCTCTTATGCTATATATACTCTACCACCTAGCAGCCCAGTGTGGGAAGCCTCTGAGCTAGGAAAGATCTCTGAGTCTATTATCTGAGGAAGAGCCCAGCTAAGATCTGAGAGTTTCACTGACAGAATTAGCCACAAGATAATGAAGTTTTTGACCCAGCAACACAGGAACAGAATTTACTAAAACATAAAAATAATCTGCATTGGTGGGGGATCTATCAATGTAAGAGGCAGAAATCTTTTGTAGTACTGAATATTATTCTGTCTCATATTAACCTGTAATTATTTCCTTTTCCATATCTTGTCTCTCTAATTATATAAACTGGAGACTATAACATTTTTTAAGCTACCCAAGATCTCACACAGGATCTAGTACAGTAAAGGCATAAATTAGGCGTTCAGTAAATAATGATTGAATTGGATGTTCAAGTATTGTTTAGGTCAGCTAAATACTATGCCTTGAGTTTTGCAGAATGTACATGAAACTATTCTGTCCTACCAGAGACTTCCAAATTTGCTGGCTTCTGCTGCCAGCTCTAGCTGGCTGATTGCTCTTCCAGGCTTCACATCTGGAAAATGACAATAGCACTTCAATCCACAGAATTGCATATAGCCTGGTCATCCACTACAAATCCTAGGGACTTAAAGAATATTCCTAGTATATATTCTGAAGTCCTAATTCCATAGGATCCCTTCTTTATTGACCACTTAAGCATTTACTGTGTTTGACACCTCAGGGCAGGTAAATATTGTGGAGAGAGTGGGAGAGGGAGGGAGAGAAAGAGGGAGAGTCAGAAGGAGAGATAGAGAGATTGGGAGAGAAAGACAGAGAGACAGAGAGAAAAAGAGAAAGAGTCAGAGACAGAGAGATTGAAAGAGAGAGCAAGACAGAGGGAACAATAAACACTGATCTAGGTAAAAGAAGTGAATTTCAGATTTCAGTTGGACACATCAATATAAATTTCAACTACAAAAAGACAAAAAAGTTTTTGTTGTTCAACAACTTTGCAAAAAGATCTTAACTTAGTGGCTCATTCAGAGTAAGCAGCATTTTATTGCACAAGTATAAAGAAGGTATTGAATTTGAAACACATTCTACTATGTCTATTACATACAATACTGATAATAATGACAATAACTCAAAATTATATAGTAATTTGAGGTTTACAAAATATTTTCTTCACAGCAATTCTATGAAATATGTATCATCCCCATTTTTCAGAGAAGAAAGCTGAGGAGCAAAATTGACCTGAAGTCACACAACTAATGGACCAGATCAAAAATCAAACCTGAGTATCCTAGATAATAAGCAGGAAAGTATTCTTTATCCCATACTGAATATAAAATAGGGATTTGACCTGTGATTTCATTAGGATAGGGGTTGCTGTGATGATGAAACTACTTCCAAAGCAAACTGAAGAACTCTTTGAATCTTATAACCTTTAGAAATTTTCCTGCATCACTATAAAGTCAAGTAACCTGCTTAGGGTCAAATAGTGTGTTAGAGGCAACATCTGAACATAGGCCTTCTGCTTTCCAAGGCCATCTTTCTATATAATATACCATTCTACTTCTCGCACTGTCTAAATCATTAGCTATTTGGCTCCAGGTTTAGCACTACCAACCAGAAGCATTTATTATAGGTTTAGTTTATTATGGATTCATTTTGACTCAAAGGTATAAATGATCTTGCTTTAACTCAACTGGATGCAACTCATCTGTACTAAAAACCCCAAGGCATGAATTCAGGACTATCTCGGGATTTCCACATTGCACATGGAAAGCAGACCAATAAAGACTAAGTGAAATAGAGGATGGCACAATTACCCAGTTCATTCAGGCAGGATAAAACTGATAAAGCTGTTGAGTTGATGTGATCAGGTTCAACAAATTCAGAAATATGTTTTTCCAGTATCAATCTATCCAATTTCACCTCTGGCTATAGATGTAGTGAGCTAAAATGGAAGGGAAAAAGTATTCACTGAACTAAGAATAAGAGGCTCTAGATTCCACCCCAGCTATGGTACTACCTAGCTAACTGTGTCATCTTTGGTAAATCACTTTACATTTCTTGTGTCATTTTCAGGGCTAAAAATCCATTGTTCTTCAGTTGAACTAATTCAACTGATCACATTTTTATTAAGTTCCTATTGTGTACTAAGAACTATGAATGCCATGAAAAAATAAAACATGTTACTAGCCTGATAGCCTAGTCCATCAAAATTCATGTTCAAATTATAAAAGTTGTACATAGTCTATAAGGATAGAAATTGCTGTTGTTTGTACTTTGTTCTTGAAGAGGACTATGACATTAGGGAAGTGATACCATGACATGCAAGTGAATTGAGTTTAAATGAGGAAGGTATGTGTAAAGGCACCAGCCTCACTTTTTCATCTGCTTCATCTGGGTCCACTGTTGAGATATAGATCAGGATGATTGGACATGGTCCTGGTTTCAGTAAGATACCTTGGCCTTTTTAAGCTAAAGTCTTTAACAAGTCTCAGTTTGTCTGAGGCAACACCCATTCAGTGATTAAGTTTAGGTAAGAAATGAGGCAGAAAATTTCTTCTTTTACCTAGTTAAAAAATCAATCTTGGAGGGGAAGACCTTCAGAATTTCCAGTCAAAACAGAAACAAGTGCTGTTTACATTCAATCTGAGTCAATCAGGGGCCAAACAATGACCAAATGGGCCTTGACCTTGGACCTATTGTTGGTCAATCAATGAGAGACAGAGTGATTTGGGCATGGTCCTAAAGAAAAAACATCTGGCCCATAAACCCCAAGGTATCCTGTAAGGTTTCAGGTAACAAAATTCTATAAGGTATGATACCCTATGTGAACAAAGGGAAGGAAAAGAAAGGGAAGAAGGGAAGGAGGGAGGGAGGAAGAAAGGAAGGAAGAGACAGAGAGAGAGAAAGAGAGAGAGAAACTGTGTTGCCCAACTGGCCATTTCCAGAGTTAGGTCCTCAGTGGGGCAGCTCCTACTATTGCTCACAAAGGTTGTTGTTTGTCCTTCATTCTCCAAGGGGACCATAACATCAGGGAGGTGATGCCCTCATAGGGATAGAAATACCTATGGACAGAAGCATGGTAGAAATCATCTGTCGTGAAGTCCATTCCCATGAGTCCTAAAGAGGCTGCCCTATATAGAATAGTTAACTATACCTCATTTTCCTGTGCTACTAGCCCCATTAATATCATGTTGCCTAGTAGTATGCAGTACATCACTCCAGTATTGATCTAAAGCATGTCCCTCACCCAAAGGAAAGGTTTTTATACACATGAGGGGATGAAATGCAATAATACTCACAGTACCCTTATAAGTTATGCAAGAAGTATATTCTGGCCCTGCTCTCTACTTTTGCATCAGAAAGTCTACATCTCCTCTCAAGATTCTAGGGCACTGTAAGGAATTTGTAGGTATCTCCTTCCTCTGCCATCAGAGTTCCTAATGATTGTATTTCCCCAAAATTAGTTAGGAGCAACATAACAGTTCCATTTTAAGCACTTATTATTGTATGACCTTTACAAAGGGATTTTTACTGAAAAGATACAGTAAGAACAAATATCCAAACATCTACCCACACACACAAACCTCAGCGAGCCTGAGCTCCCTTTCACCAATTTGATCTCTGGTGGAGTATGTTAAAAAACAAAACAAAACAAAACAAAACAAAACAAAACAAAACAAAAAACATAGCTCAAAGGTTACTTCAAAAGATTGTTCTATAACCCTCAAGACATTAATATTAATGACAGGCTTACTGCAACACCTAGGCTGAATTCTATCTCCTAGTTACTGGTGACTTGCTCTACCATAGTCAAAGACTCAGTTTCTTACACTTAGAATGGAAAAGAACAAATTAAAAGACAAAGGACCTAGGCCTCTTCCTTAGAAATACACGGCTTCCGAGAAGGAAAAGGCCTTGAAGCCTTTCCCTTTATAACAGTGGTTCTCAACCTTCCTAATGCCCCACCCTTTAATAGTCATATGTGGGCATGTCTGCATGTGGGTGAACCTGCCTGGAGACTGATAGAGGAGGTTCCTAAGACCATGGGAAATAAGTGTTTTACAATGGTCTCAGGTGACCTCTGTGACCCCTGTGACAGGGTCATTTGACCCCAAGGGAGTCACAACCCACATGTTGAGAACTGCTGCTTTATAGTCTCTATACATATTGTGAAGGAAAAAGTCACCACATTCCTCTATATTTGAAAGGAGAAAAGAGAGGAACAGAGCTGACATAGAACTTTTTGAAGAGATCAACAGTTTTGATCATGCACCAGTTAAAGAAGGCTCTTCCCAATTACAAAGTCAGTCAACTTTACCAAGTTACAGAATGTCTATGCATACCTTATAACCTCTTCAAAAATTTTGCCTTAGAAAACTATCTCTGTAGAATCTTCTACATAGAGAGATGTCTGAGCAAGCTGATGGAGTGTGCTAGACCCTCCATTGCCCTTATATGATGCATTGATCTTATCCATGCTAACTTAAGAAAAGGTAAGACTGTGAATAATTGTAACATGTGAAGAGACATATCTTAGAAGTTTCTATAGAAACCGAAGACAGATGGCATATGCCTAGCATACTATAGATTATAGATTCATGTGTTCTGAATAAATTTATGTACAACTAAACTTCTGACACTCTCTATGGTCCATCCCTTGTCAGATTTTACTTGTGTATTAAACAATGTTAGAAGGAAGGCTAAATAAATCTGTATTTTCTATAAATAGTTTTGTGTTCACTCTTGACACAATTATAATTCTGTCAGCTTATCTTGATAGTATTAAAAATATGCTACATATATTGCATGCCAGAATAGTCTTCAGGTTCAATAATATTAGAATAAAATCCCCTGGGAAAGGTTTTATGCCTAATGGATGATGAAAACAAGTTTTATAAGGAAAAAAAAGCATGAGGGCAGCAATAGAAAAAATAATACATGTGAATTTGAAAACTGTAGGAAGCTTCAAATTATTATTTAAAAGAAACTGTTCTCATCTCCCATTTTCTTGTTCCTACAACAGTGAAATCAGAAGGTAGTAATGTAAGACTATGATTTATTCTATTCTATTTCTTTTTACCATCCATTTCTTCTTTGAAATATCTGCTCTACATATTCAAATTGGGAAGCTGCACAATATGTCAATATAGAACACTTAGTTATGGCCAGAAATTACTGTGAAAAATAGAGAGAAGACACTTCAGTGGTAACAGCAGGTATATCCTGCTAGTACTCAATCTGAAAAATTAAAGACATCTTTCATAGTTTGGCTGGGCCTAGTTTCTTTCAATATTGTTATATGAATACCTATATGAAGTTAGATCAATACTTATATGAAGTTAGGCTCCATAATTTTCAATTCATGGATTATATTGTCATAGTGTCCAAAAATAGACCAGGGGTCAGGCAGATGAGGACTATCTTCTTACATGACAAGGACAAGTTAGAAACATTCTTCCATCACATTTTGATAGGTACTTACTCAATCCTTCTCACTACTGTCAGGACCAATATAACTGTAAGATGTGTGGTATAGATTTTTCTAAACATTCTGCTTAGTAACTTGCTAACATGCGCCACTTGTTGGCATACTACTGAATCATCACCACACTTACCACATCAATTAAAATGTCTAGCATTATAAACAATCATAACTTCGTATCTCTTAAAATAGATTGCATAATCCAATGTTTGAAATCAAGATCAAAACATGATTGCAAGAAAATAGTAAAGACAAGAACAAAAAATTTCATGTACCAATGGATTCTATACAACATAGTAAGCCCCACTGTATACAATCATGGCAAAGTATATTCAAATATCTTCATATATATCTCAGAGGTGGTTAACTACGTAAGCAACAGCAAATATCTAATTAGTGTTTCCACTCTTATAATCTCTGAAAAGATTTTCTGTACTTTTCAGATACATATTTTGTTCATATGAAATATATAACTTAACTATTTTAATGTAATTCAATCCAGACATCATTGGAACAAACTAATATCAGCAAAGAATAAAAACAACAGCATTGAAATATGAGTCAATATAAAATATAAGAAATTAAAAACAAAGTTTGGCAATTAGAACAACAAACCAAATCCAGCATTGATCCCATGAGCCAAATAATTATCTTAACCAATTCATAAAGTGCCTTTGGTTTATTATCTAAGCTCTAGATGTTAAAATTGTCCAAAATCCAATTTTTTAAAGATAATTTAGAAAAGCTTATAGCTATTCCTTAGTCCACATCAGTTAAAGTCTTTTTGATTCTATAATATTGATATAACTAATAAAGCAATAATAACCCTCCAATTCTCAGAAATGATTCAAGACTATTATTTCCAGTATCAAATATACATTATATTTCAGTTTTCATTAATGATAGTGAAATTTTATTCCCCAAATTAATTTGATTGATTTCATAATATTTCCCAAAGGTGGATTGTTTTTGGTACTATTGTTTAATATTTTCCAAAGTCTGTTTTTCTTTTAGTCCTATTGTTATTGGTATCATATCAAATCTGCTCCTAGACCTACTCTATGCATCAGTTCATGTGTCTTTCCATGTTTCTCTGAATTTATTATATTTATCATCCTTTATGGCCTGTTATTATTCCATCTCCATTTATACAACATAATTAATTTTAAAATTCCCCAATTTATGACCTATGTGTTGCCTTGTTCTATTGGACTACATATATTTGCTATAGAGAAAAGTCTACCTGGTAGAGTTGAGATACATACAAAAAAGCTCATAAATAAAATGTATTTTTAAGTGGAGAAAATAAGTTACAAAAATAGATACAAAGGAGTAGAGCAATTATCTTCTTGCCCTGATAAAATTTTATTTATATACACAAACTTAAAAAAACACAACAAAATGTACATAGGTGGAAATTCATTTTCTTAATCATGATTCTTTTTTTTGTATTTGGCGGGGGGTATACTTAGTTAATTTCACAAGATAAACTCCAAACCAAAAATTTATAAACTTGGTTAGGGCCCTTAAAATTTTTTTTTTTTAATTTTTAAAATTTTATTATAGTTTGCATCATTCATTTCCACAAGATTTTGAGTTACATATTTTCTCCCCCTCTTCCCCCCACCCACCGCCCCAAAACAGCCATCCCAGTGTGTCCCC